>JACCEG010000091.1:19483-45026 GCA_014065205.1 Tuber brumale | reverse complement strand
ACATATCATCATAACCATATCATATGACCAAAGTGGTCATATGTGCGAAATCCCATGACCTCTAATGAGGTCATGTGCGAAACATAACATACCTATGACTCATAACTATGAGTCATGTGAAAACCTTTCCTTGCTAAGCCACATTCGTGACATAGCTATACTGTATTTACTTGTTAAATTCATTATCTGCGGAATCTGTGGCATATGAGTAATACCATTAGCGAGCACTTAGTATACTATTTTGAGTGCATGATCAGCTATGATGGAGGGTGATATATTCGCTTTTTGATGACATGTTGACTACAAAACAGTGGGTGGTGGTATAGTGGGATGCTTTTGAAATAGAAAAAGGAAATCATTCATTGCTATGTACAAATTCCATAGAATCATTACTACTATTGGTCTCTAGTATATTCACAATATCATCTTCGTCAATCCTATCACAATGCCAGTCTCCAATTTAGAGTCCGGAAAAGCCTTTGATGTCTAGCTCAATATCACAACTCCCATCAACTGGTAGAGCAAGTCCTACATTCCGAAATACATAGCGAATTAGATCGGTCTCTTCTATATGAAATCAGTAAAAAGCATCGTCAACGCATGATATTGTGAGGACTCACCGGTTGCTAACCGTCTATTTGTAAAAGGCTTCGCCACTCTCAGCTTCGAAGATAGCAGTATTGATAAGCTCACGTACAATTTCTTTAAACAGTTTATTAATGACAACATTGAGCAGTTGAAGTAGGCTTGTACAGCCACCAGGGATGAGTGAAGGGGGAATATTATATGAATGTAGTTTGTCTAAAACCGCAGTTATTTCATGAGATCCCATCAAGTTAATAGCAAAGAGTGATGGCCAACCTCTAAGTGTTGATACAAGAAAATCATTGATATAGCGTAAAAAAAAACCATCATTCATGTATGTTTTTTGATTGAATTCGACCTCCACACCTGGGTGATCTTGTTGCCATTTACCACCTAACCGTTCACCTTTTTCTCGAAAGATTATCAAGGTTGGCACTTTTGGTATCCCGTCCACGAAAACACAAAGTACCAAAGAGGCTTGCCTCTTATCCCCACTATTCTGTGTAGATTTTGCCCAGATAGTCTTTTCTCCAATGGCATTGTAGGTCTTCCCCTTGAGATACTCAAATGGGATTAGAGCCTCATCAGAATTATAGATATTGGATAATCGAAATCAACTGGATAGAGTATAGAGAACTAATTCAAAGAAGGGTGTTATAGATGGTTGAGAATTATGGCAGTTAAAGCGAAGCCAATTGAGAACAAGTGACTGGTATTCGGTAGGTATCTTTTGCGCCTTTTTCATTATACACTGTAAACTAATATACTGTCATCCCAGAAATCACTGTAACCATCTATTGATAAATCAAAAATCTGCAGGATCTAGGTGTGGATATAATTTTCGAAAACAACAACCAGCCTAGACCTGAAACCACTCTTGCCCGATAATCCTTCCCTCTGATCGCCATTTTGTGAAGTCACTATACAACTTCTCTTCCAACTCTGGCTACTTGCATTCCCTCCGTAAATCCAACTGAGAATCCTACTCCCCTGACTCCCGTTGTTGCTCTAAGATTTCCTCATACTCTAATCTGCTCTTTTTTATCCATTCACTAATTGTTGTTGGAGGTATTCAATAGTGACTTGCTGCTTCTTGTCGTGTGGGCTTCTCAAAGTGACCAGGTCTACAGAGTGAAATATTGCGTTGATTGAGATAGTGAAGGACTCTATCCTTTTGATATTGGCTATATGTATATTCTGGGCGAGTAATAGGATTAAGGCTATTGGTCATTCGAATTCTGCTAGTGATTGATTTAGGTTTTGGTCCTCGGCGGTATTTGGACATTTGAACTTGTGCTGGAGGCATTACCGGCATAGTGGTAGATAAAAATAAATATAATTCAGAAAGCAGGAAAATGTTTTGGGACTTAGGCTAACTTCAGATATTGGTAGAATATGGGCTTCAAATAGCCATCTATTCACACTTAAGTATCTTCTTTCTCTTAATGTTATCACTATAAAAAGGCATGATTCTTGTATTCTAATGAGTCAATAGCATGAAACCTTTAACCAGTTTTTGATTTTGACCAATAAGTTATGACAATCCTAAGACCCATGGTTCTGGGCTGAGATGATTGATAGATATCCCAGCTTTAAATCTCCGGAATTTGAAAGCTAATTTTAGGATCATATCTGGTCACTCAAGCCAGTTAGTTACACCTCAGTTAATGCCCCCCTGGTCAACAAGACCTGCTTCCAAGATAACGAATTTAATGAGTAAATACAGTACACAAGTTTTATTCTATTCTATGATATCTACTCTATTTTACTCTACTCTATAGTACTCTAGTGGTTTAAATCAATATATACATTACAGAAATGCCAGCCAAATCGGAGAAGAAAAAGTGCAGGCAAATTATAGAGCAGCTTATACTCCCAGCCCTACTAGAAAGCAGATTTTATGCTGGAGTAAAGAAGAAGCAAGGGCTAAAGAGAAAACCACTTACTGAAATACTTCAGAAATCCCCAACTGCTCCTGAGAGCCCCTACCGATCCTATACAGTTAGCTATAAGCTTCATGTATTATCTTGGTAGTATGGAGCTAGAATACCATGTGGACCTACCAAGACCCAAGAGCCCATATGCCTTGAAGTAGCAGCCTACTTCAAAATACCAGCAAATAATCTTTCTCGGTGGAAGAAATATGAGAGAGTGGAGAGGTGTGCAGATGCCAAAAGGGGAGAGAGAAAGTTACCAGGAGGGGAGAGGCCACGAAAATATCAGGAATTGGAACTGGTACTTTATGAAGGGTTTCGACAGTGAAGGGTACTTGGAAGGCCAGTAAGATGGGGATAGTTTAGGTGAGTCAGTACAGAGTTCTTTGAAAAGGTTTATGATGAGAATGTGACATACCTTTTCAAGTTTACTAATGGCTAGTTTTGGAGTTTCCTGTAGGCACATCATATCGGCCTACATCTTGTAACAAATAAGGCTCGTGGGCGGATACCGATCTCTAGTACAGCTGAGGGATGTGGGCCAAAATCTTTATTCGGAGAATCTGTCAAGGAAGACTCGTCTCGATAAAATAAAGTAAAGTAAAGATTTATGAGGTAAATAATTTTGTATTGATAAGATCTCTTCTCGGTTGCTTGATGATGTCGGTAAAGCTCAGGAGGCACTTCGATATTTATATCCCGCGTCTGAGTGTTCTGGGACTACTTCTAACTACTATGCCTCCGAAGTACTCTTCTGGTTTTAATACGCAAACGTCCAGAATCTTATAAGTGCGAACACCGTCTGACCCTGAAACTTATCACACCCTTTCACGGTCGCTGAATAGTATTCCTCTGTTGAGATGACTGCGCTATTTGTTATACCAAACAGCGGCCTCCAACTTAGATGTCCGCATAGACTATTATATTACTTTAGTCTTGTTGACTATCATTCCAGTAGTCTCTTTGGTCATGGAGTGATCAGGTTCATGCCGGGCCACCTAGTGCCAATCACAAGTCTGAGCACAATGTGTGAACATCTTAAGGGTCTCCAACTTATGTAAGTCTTCCTTTCTGAGCATGCTTCCCCTTGGTCCGCCGGCCTCCAGCGAGGGGTCCTATTACTATAACCAACCAACCTACAGCTGATCTCAGAAGGGTATGGGTGGATTCAGTAGATCCTTAATAGCTTCTGCTACTGGGACATCCTCTTGAAGTCTTTTGCCAAAAATGTCCCGTCACCTTCAGCCTATAGTTTAAAAAGCCTAACTTTGAAGCCTACTATCTCAATTTGCCTCTGGCGGACTTCTTCCGTTCCACTTCCCAGATGTCGCCAACGGTCCCCTCTCATATAACCTGTAAACAGCATGCGGTGGGACGGATGGGGGCGACGTATATGGTGTTATGAAGTGGGTTTTATTGATGTGACTTTTTAGTTATGGGACGCAACTTCAGAAATCTTGCTAATGAGGTGCGGGCCCTACAAGGGGGCCTGAGGGGGGTGTTGGCACTCCAGTAAATCGAGGGTCTGTGTGCAGTTACCCTACCATGGGTCTGTACACTTGTCGCAGATTTCCATATGCCTAACATGAGCTCTCACCTAACTGGCTTCTCCTCGAATGCCTTTATAACCTTTTGTATTTTCTTCTATATACATTTTAAGACTTGGTGTAGTCAGGGTAAAACACCTCCGGCGTTTACTTGGCCATGGTAGGAAAACCTTTCCCTTACTATCTTGCTTCGGTCCTTCCCGGCATGTCCAGATTTTCATTATGAAAGTTTTCCACAACTTGCTCCACATTTTCTATACCGCTAGCAGACTCCCATGTATTCTCATCTTCTGAACACCCCTGCCATTTAATAAAGTACCACAGTTTCCGCTTCTCTTAATAGCGGCCGTATACTCATTTCCTGTAAGAGAAAATCTCACTTCTTACTATTTTTTCAACCTCTCATTGTAGATCACCGTCAATGTCCTCTGGTTCTCTAGGGGGTTGGTGACGATTGCCATGAACTGACTCACGGTGGGGTTCCAATAGTGCGACATAGAATATGGGGTGAATGTTCCATCGATCAGATATGTTGAGTTTGAAGCCTCGTGATCTGTGCTTGTCGATGATTTGAAATGGACTATATAGTTTTAGACTTAGCTTCCTTAATTTCCGTTGGGTTCGAATGTTCTTAGCGTTTAACATTACTTTATCCGCGATCTTGAAGTCCAGCTGTTTGTTGAGCTTTTCGGTTATAATATTTCGACATTCCTTCCCGTGTCTTTTCTAGTGACCCGCTTGCTTGTTCATGTATCATCTTAATCCAGTTCGCGTAGAGTGTCGCTCCTGGATTTTGAGCTTTGCACACCTTCATCCACTTTGTCTGTGGATGGAATCCGTAGTTTGCGTATAACAGTGACATCCCATGTGCATTGGTTGCGAAGTTGTTATAAGCATGTTCAACTAGTGGTAGTAGCTGATACCTGTCATCCTAATTATAGCGGATAAAGCTTTCTAGGTATCCTTCCAGTACTTGGTTGGTTCGTTCAGTTTTTCCATCAGTCTGGGGATGGTAAGCCGTTGACATTCTGCACTTAATCTCCCGCGCTTTGCAAAGGGATTCCGGGAATTTTCCTGCGAACTTTGAGTCCATGTCGGAGATGATTTGGGTTGGTAGACGGTGCAGCCTCCATACTCCGTTCAGGATTGCGTTTGCGACATCCTTGGCTGTAGCCGAGATCTAAAGTCCAATGAAATGCGCCATTTTTGTAAACTGATCAACTACTACCATTATCTGCGTGCACCCTTGTGACTCTAGTAGTTGAGTGATAAAGTCCACCGAGATAGATGTCCATGCAGCGTAAGGTATTTACAATGGTTGCAGCAATCCATACTTGGCGTCTCTAGGTGACTTATTATGTTGGCATTCATCTCAGGATCGTACATAATTGTTCACCCATTCCGCAAGTCCTTTCCCATAGAAGTCCCTCATCATTATCTCCCAAGTTTTTTCTTAGCTGAAATGTCTTGCAACTTTTGTATCGTGACATCCTTCTGTGATCTTGGTGTATAGCGCCTGACTATCTGGTACAAATAGTCTTTGCTTATAGTATAGTAGATCGTCGGTCAAGGTCCAGTCCTTGCAGAAATCCTTTCCTTCATCTCGTAACCTAATGAGTTCTTCCCTCCGTTGCCTCCCAACTGCATCTGTTCCGATAGCTGCCTGTATCTTTCTCAAGAATTCAGGATTGAACTGCTGGATACCTTTTTCCTAGATTATCACATTTGACATTAGAACTTTCTCTGGTACATCTGAAATGTCATACCAGTATTCGTTGTCTTTAGCTGATACCTGCAGGTAACTAATGTTAGGTTCCTGTTCCTTGAAGATCAGGGATCTTGTCACTATGTCGGTGCTTCAGAATACCGCGGTGCCTTGTTCCGTGTCTTCCAAGTTGTCTACTTCCATCATGTCTGAGGTGTTGACTTTTTCTACCACCAGCTGAGCAATGCGATCACCTATTGTTGTCTGGCAGTCCTCATTTCTATGGTTGAATAGTACGACCTTGAGTTCACCGGTGTATTCAGCATCGATTACTCTGGCGCCGGTAGAGATTCCCCTTCAGACCGCCAATCCGCTTCTTGGAGCCACTTTACAGTAAGTTCCTTCGGGTAGCCCCCTGGCTAAACCCATCCTTATTAATGCTTGTCCATATTTCGGGACAATCTCATCATCAATAGTGTAGAGGTCATGTCCTGCCGCCATTCTTGAACCCTTCGTTGGCAAGTATGCTTTTTTGCTCAATCTCTTGACCCTAATAACGGGTTCCTTTCCACCTCTTCGAGGTTCCAGATCCAAATCCTTATCTCCATCCCAGTCTTCACCTTTATTGCCTACCCTCGCTACTAGCTATACTAAGAAATTTTCGACTTTTAAAGTTTTTTGTTTGCGATGCATAGCTCCCTCCTCAGGATGGTACTCCAGCCATCTGCTTAAGGCATCCGGCTTTTTACCCTTCATACCTGGTCAGTATACAATACGGAAATTGTATTCTACCAACTTCTGAGCCTATCGAATTTGACGGCCACTCCAGACTTTTAAGGGGAGAAAGTATTATAGGTTCTGATGGTTGGTAAAGACTGTAAGCAGTTTTTCAGTCCCGATCAAGTAGTGTCTACATTCCTTAAATACTTTGAGGATCGCGAGAAGTTCTTTATCGTGAATTTTGTAATTGCGCTCTGTGGAGTGTAATTTTCTGGAATGGAAAGCTACTGGATGTAACCTTTTCTCAAAGTATAGAGAAAGCACGCAACCGAGTGCAAAGTTGCTGGCATCAGTTTCTACCACAGTCTCTCTTTCTGGGAAAAGGTGGTGGAGTATGGGGGCTGTGGTAAATGGGTGCTTCAACTCTTCGAAGGTGGTATCCTGTTCAAGTCCCTATTTGAAATTTTTAGGATGTCCTTGTAATGTCTCAGTTATGGGTTTGCAAATAGCTACGAGGTATTTTATAAATCATCCGTAGAAGTTGGCAAATCCAATAAAGACTTGTCCTTCTCTAACCGACTTAGGTGCCTTCTAGACCATTATGGATTCCACCTTGCGGGTGCTCATAGCCACCCCAGCAACTACTTCTACATAGCCGCGGAATTCTACCTCACTGGCATGGAATGTCCACTTTTTTAGCGATACTACCAGTTGAAAGTCTGATTGACTTTGTAAAACTCTCTTGACCACTTCAATGTATTCCTTCTCATTCTTTGAATAGATGAGAATATCGTCAAGATAACACATGACTCTGACATCCCAGTATTCCTTGAGTACTTGGTTCATCATATCTTGGCAAGTTGCCTGAGCATTTACCAATCCAAATGGCATAACCTTATATTCGTAGTGCCCATATCTCATCTGGAAGGCTGTTTTCCGTTCATCTCCTTCCTTAATCCTAATCAAGTGGTAGCTATCTTTAAGGTCTAAGTTGGTAAAGATTTTGGTGCCGGCTACTCGATCTCAGAGTTTGGACATTAGTGGAAGGGGATGTTTGTTGAGGATAGTGATCTCATTTAGATTTTGGTAGTCCACAACCAGGTGTAACCTTCTGTCAGGTTTGCGTATGAACAATATAGGTGCTCCTGCAGGAGATTGACTTTACGTAATCTTTCCCTGTTTAATCATTGTCTCCAAGTATTCTCTTAATGCCTGAAGCTGTTTTTCTGATAGGGGATATAACGGCCCCCAGTGGGAGTTGATCCTGGTATCAACTTAATTTCATGATTGAATGTCCGTCTTGAGACTAATTTTTCTGCCGTCTAGGCTTCAAACAAATGTTTGTAATGCCAGTACTCTTTCGGTAATGATTCGAGTTCCACCGTGTTTGCGATGGCTCTGATCCTTCCAATGTGGCATGTATTAGGGTCCCTAGCAACAGTTTCGTCATACTCGCACATATCCGCTATCCCGTCATCTTCTTCCACACAGTTTTCACAACATTTTGCGGAGAAACTCCAATTTTCTGCAACTTCTATATGAGACACTGGGTGTTCACAATGCCATCAACCAAAAGGAATTATCATTCCATAGTGACCTGATTTAGCCACTTCACATGACACTTCAGAGATGTGGCGGTTTTTTCCTATTTCCAATTTTATAGGGAGAGTGTAACACTTCCTTCCAGAGGCAGCTGATGATCCATCAAAGGCTAAGATATTAACCGAGTTGTTGCGTTCAATAATAAGAATGCAAAGGTCTTCAACTAGGTCCTTGTTGATAAGGAACATGTTGGATCCCGAGTCTGACAAGACTTTAACTTTGTATCGCTTATCATATATATGGAGGTAAGCGATCCCCTCCAGACAGTTGTATCATGTTGGTTTTGGAGCATCTAGTTCCACGCGCTTGGCGCGGATAAGACTTTCTTGGTTCTTTCGTTTAGGTATTGTTGGTGTTGGGTGTAGCCTACAAGATGTTTGTTACTATGCCCATGTAGTTTTTTTCCACCATTGAGGTCTTCTCAGACAAACTAGTAACTATTTAGCTCTAACAATCTGGGTCTACATACTAAGTGGCGTTTCACTGATACGCAATAGCGCACAACCAGTTTTCAGGCTGGATGCCTTCTCCCAACACGCCAAACCTAGGCTCATAGCTGATTTTCAGGTAGTTATTAGCCATTTTACTCCCCTGGTGTGGGGCTCATGCTTTCACCAATCCTTTCCCTCAGGGTTTCAGTTATCCATCCAGCTCCCTCAGAGGGGCCTTGCGCACCAAAGCAGTACATGCCTATCCCACACTCTCGCCAGAAGGCAAGATACTACATATGTATAATACGTCTCAAACTTGTGTGGTAGGTGGAACGGCCCATGTCAGTTGTCCTCCTATCATGTATTGTTATTAGGTACATCTTGCATTGCTATGTCCTAACTTCTTCGGTATAGTAACTTGCTTGCAAACAGGTAGCAGGCAACCACCAGATAACTCGAGGAACTTCGTACTGTTGGCTCCCGGACTATGTGAGCATGTTAACTATCCTCGCTTTCAATCAGGACTCTCCATATATTGATTCTTGTATTCGAGCTCATAAGTTCCTCGTGGGGTCCCTTCACTTAGAGCCTGCTTGCGTTGATCCTGAAGGGATATACTCGCTTCACGCTATATTGATCATTTTGAGTTTCGATTCCCGTTGTTGCACACGGAATACCCGATCTCCATTGTAGTCGGTACCCAATACACCTCAGCCAAAGGGGGTTCTCATTTCGATTCCAGCTCTATCTGGACACTGAATACCCAAACGCCGTTGCCATTGATGCCAATAAACTGACCTAGGTCAGTTCCTCGTCATCTGCCATTTCCCAGATCTTATTAACTCGGGCTGGGTTCTGGACGGTGGGGACTCTGTAAGCTAATTTAGGCTTTGCAATAGCCAATCTTGCTCGTCGAATTCCCATTTTATCAGTCTTTAGCTGACCATTGCTGCCAATATACGGGCATCTCCCTAACACGTTTGATAGGTGTGGTTTTTCTTTCCTCAACGTGTACCATCTCCATCTCACCTCCGAGTATCTATCATACTCTGCAGCATACCACTATGGGCCTGGTCAAAGTTTGTGTTGGTGGTCTTCCCTGCACCTTCCAACCTCTTCCTGGGCTTTTCCGATTCATTGTCCCATTTTTGTTTTCTTGGTGGGGCTCTACCTGCCTTGATATAAGGTTTAGTATTCCCTTATCGCTTTGGCTTAGAGTCCCATCGCTCTTCTCATTTGACCTCTTGGACTATCTTAGCCTTGGATGGTTTGTCTCTCACAATTTTTTCTCTGGTGAGAAGTCCTTCCTCCGACCATCCGCGTAGCCTGAGCGCTTCTTTACATTCTTGATCCGTCGTATACTGCAAGGCTGACAACCTACAAACAATTTGTTTTGGAAGATTCTTTTTGACTGCCTCCCTCCATGATTCTTCCCTCATGCGTGCCCTAATGTTATGGTTGTACATGATCATGAGATATCGCTCTATACTTCCTTCTTACTTGACCAGCTTCATCGCTCGAACCGCCATTCTTTTAGCTTCCACTGGCGCAAATCGCTTAATCATATCATATTCGAAACGTGTCCATATAGCCAATTCTAGCCGCTGGATTTCCCCTTCGAGTCCATCCATAGCCTTCCGGTGCCAAATGGTGTAAGGGAGTACTATGTCTCTCTTAGTACAGTTGAGCGCGTATATAACTCATTTCCTGGCATTGTTCCAAATTCGCAGGTTTCGTCCGAAATAGTTGGTGTATTGTATAATCCACACATATATATCTTGTGCGGGTTTGTGCTCAAAGAATGGGGGTGGCTCTGACAGTCTCTTTATGTCTAGCGCCATCGTATTGGCAAGTGTTTCTGCCATACCAGACTGATCAGGTGTTTGTCCTCGCCTGCCATAGCTAGGACTTCCTTTCCTTCTCCTTCTTTCGTCATCATCATCATCGTCATCACTAGGATCTCCAGGGTCACTGCCCTGGGTACCTGAGGGAGATGCATCAGCAGCTTCTCTGCCTTTCCCCTTTTCCCTATGTGTAGGTGAAGAATAGTATGCTTCATCATTTCCCTCTTCTAGGACTGAGTACAGCGGTCTTGGGTCTGGTCTTGCCAGTTTTTTATCTGCTAAATCATTTATAGCTTTCATCAAAGACTTGAACGCTTCTGTGGTATTTCCAGCCATTTTCTTCAGCTCCTTTTGCAACGTCTGTAAGCTCGTTTGATGTTTTTTCAGACCGTCATGTATATCTATCAGTGACGCCATAAAGTCCTTATCCCAGCCCACTGTCTGATTGCAGAACAGGTTGAATTCGCTGCGGAGTTCTGACACTAATTTTTCCAGAGTTTCATCTTGTGCAATGGCCTCTTGTCTTTGCTAACCTAGACTACCATGTAACTGGGTAGTTACATTTTCATGGGCTTGCTGCCGCTGATCTTATTCCGCTATCTTCTTGGCTACTTCACGTAAGATTTTTTCTTAGATACCCATGACTTCCTGTTCCATGCCTGCCAGCTGCATCAACAAAAGTGCAATATCATTATCATAGACAACTTGTCCTTCTGCGATTTGCTGTTGGACCTTAATTAGCGTTAAGGTATTGTCCTGGGTGACCCTCTTCAAATTTTTGAAGGCAATATTCGCTTGGTCAAGTGAGGTGTCTACATCTTGCCTTATTTGACCCAAGGTTATTCCCAGATGGGTAGGTAGCTTGGCTAGGTTTGCAGCATGATCTCCATTTAGCTTTGGCGTGGAAGATCGTGATATCCTATGTGTGCTTGTGACACTAGAGGATCGGTGAGACGGTAGAGCTCCTCTCCGAAATGCCGGCTCTTGAGGTGTCACAGAAAAGGGACAATGTGTAGCTGAATCATCAGTTCCCATCGTATCCGGATGGGTGTCCATAGCTTCTCCCACCGTTATCCTCTTTCTTGGGTCTTGAGGTATCTCAGCCATCCTGTTGAAAGTTTTTTCTGATAAATCTAATCCCAACACTGTGTTGTCAGGTTCGGGGTCTGGTACCTTGTACCAATATTCTCAATCTCCCCAAAAGACTTAGAGGAATTTAGTGAATCGTAGGTGGCACAGGAGGTATTCTTTAGGAGATGGTATGGAAGGGCTTAGGCGATTCGATTCTGGGTTTAGAACCTGGATTTCCCTTTTCTGAAGGTTTAAATTGTACTTGTAGTACATATAAGGGTTTCTTAGATTCAGACCGAGGGGATGTATGGCCCCCGAATAGCTGTGCCTGGTGTCTGGACTTCAGAGTACTGGGTACTCCAGTCGATGAGGTCTTCCAACTCGTTGGAACTCCACTCAAAATTTGAACTGTGCCAGGTGCGATATATGCGACTAAATTGATCTCTCGTTAGGATCCTGAAAGGGACTGTGAACCACGAGGATTCCTGAGTGAACTCTTCTGTGATTTCGAATAGCTCAGCATCGAAGATTTCTTCTAATATGTGAATGTAGATGGGACAGTGAGGTGCTTCAAAAATGTAATCAAAGTCTGAACTGAGGGTGGAGTTTGAAGTGAATTCATAGTTCATATAGTGAGCCTTGGTAATAGGAGAACTATCAATATACTGTTAGGCGGACGCTGATCTCTAGTATAGCTGAGGGACATAGGCCAAAATCTTTGTTCAGAGAATCTGTCGAGGAAGGCTTGTCTTGATAAAATAAAGTAAGGTAAAGATTTCTGCGGTAAACAATTTTATATTGATAAGATCTCTTCTCCGTTGCTTGATGATGTCTGTAAAGCGCTAGAGGCACTTCTATATTTATATCCCGCATCTAAGTGTCCACAGACTACTTCTAACTACTATGCCTCTGAAGTACCCTTCTGGTTTTAATATGCAAACGTCCAGAATCTTATAAGTACGAACACTGTCTGACCCTGAAACTTATCACACCCTTTCGCGGTTGTGAAATAGTATTCCTCTGTTGAGATGACTGAGCTATTTGTTATACCAAACAGCGGCCTCCAACTTAGATGTCCACATAGACTATTATATTACTTTAGTCTTGTTGACTATCATTCCAGTAGTCTCTTTAGTCATAAAGTGATCAGGTTCATACTGGGCCACCTAGTGCAAATCGCAAGTCTGAGCCCAACGTGTCAACATCTTAAGGGTCTCCGACTTATCTAGGTCTTGCTTTCTGAGCGTGCTTCCCCTTGGTCTGCTGGCCTCCATAGAGGGGTCCTATTACTATGACCAACCAACCTACAGCTGATCTCAGAAGGGTATGGGTGGATTCGGTATATCCCTAATAGCTTCTGCTACTGGGACATCCTCTTGGAGTCTTTTGCCAAAAACGTCTCATCTCCTTCGGCCCATAGTTTAGGAAGCCTAACTTTGAAGCCTACTATCTCAATGCGCCTCTAATAGATCTCTTCCATTCCACTTCCCAGATGTCGCCAAAGGTCCCCTCTCATATATCCTGCGAACAGCATGCAGTCAGATGGACAGAGGCAACATATACGGTATTATGAAGTGGGCTTCATTGCTGTGACCTTTTAGTTATGGGACGCAACTCTCGAAATCTCGCTAAAGACGTGCGGGCCCCATAAGGGGGCCGGAGGAGGGTGTTGGCACTCCGGTAAATCAAGGGTCTGTGTGCAGTTACCCTACTGTGGGTCTGTGCACTTCTCTCAGATTTCCATATGCCTAACCACGGCCAATAAGCTTCCTGCAGATTTCGGAAATGCTATACTAGCATAAATGAGGGTTAATTGTCGAAACTCACTTTTGAGAGGGAATAATGGGTTGGGTTTGGGGGACTTACCTGCTAAGGTGGGAAGATACAAATTGCAGAATATCTGCAATATGGATCAAACACCTCTACCTTTGAGTATCTTTAAGAGCAGACTTATAATCTTATTGGCGAAAAAAACAATTTGGATTCAGTCAAGTAGTACATCAGGGTGGGACAAAAGACAAGGGACAATACAACTCACTGTATTTGCTGATGGAGTCCCCCGTGTTCAGCCATTAATCTTCTTTAGAGGAAAGGGAATTGGACCTACTATTGTCGAAGAACGAAAAAGTATGACAGTCGGGTTGTTGTAAAATTCAACCCTAGTGCATATGCCAACTCAGAAAATATCATCGAGTGGCTAGAGGAGCAGGTCGTTCCTATACTTGAAAGTCAACCCACATTACTTGCAATGGACCTCTTCGCTGCTCATAAAAATGAAGAAGTTTTAGACACTTTACATACCCATGATATTACTGTTAGTGTCATACCAGGAGGTCGCACTGGACTTGTGCAACCTCTTGATGTTTCCATTAATCATCCTTTTAAGGATATTCTAAAGGTAAGTGGAGGTCGGGTAGGAGGTATAGACTTCCTATTTTCAAATGCTAAATCACTATTTCATATTAGGAAGAGTTCGATATGCGTCTTGATACAATTGACAAGGAGGAGGAAGAAATCTTAGTAAGAGGTGGGAAACTCACCAGAAGTATGGTTGGGCGTCGATGGATTGCAGCCACATGGGCAGTAGGGGAGGCTTGGGCAAGGTTCTCGGAGGAGAAAGCAGAGTTTATTTGGCGAGCATTTCGGGTGGTAGGATTGGCACTGCCAATAGATGGAAGTGCTGATACCGAAATCTCTATCAAGGGGATAGAGACTGATTTCCTAGTCCATGGGTTAGTAAACTGTCAAAAAGAGGAGGAGGGTACCTTGATTGACTATGTGAATGGCTTGGGAAAGGTGGATGAAGCTGCAGAGAATGAGTTAGTAAACAGTGAAGAAGAAGAGGTGGAGGATGATGTAAATGTTTTCTTTGACTAGTGCCAAGTATTCAGAAAATGATATTGCATGATAGGTCATCACCCATCTTGGCATGACTCACCTTAAATCAACCTCTTAGCACATGGTTCTTTTATTTGAGTTTTTACGGTACCCGAATGTGCATCCATAACCTAGCCGGTGTGCTTCATAAACAGAGGAAGTATAGGGTGGAGATGGTACACCCGCGGGCGCTGGCAGGGTGAGAGAAGACTCCGGGGCTGGGCCATCGACACACCATTTTGTTGGTTCATCTATAAAGCATGCGCTTAGGCAGATATGCGGATATTTGGGGATGATATGATATACGGATATGCAGCTAGGAGATATACGTTTATAGGGCACGTTTCTTTGTGGTTTGCAGTGATTAGGCATTTGGCATTGGCTTGTTCATTTCACGTCCTATGCCAGCATCCATAGGGTACCCGTTCTATGGTTCCACCTATGCCATATGCTGCTAGGCATATGGGAGTTAGCACATAGGCGGGCATAGGCCCCAGGGATCATGGAGGATCATAGGATATTAGGATGGTTCTAGATTGCTTGAGATCGATGGGGATTAGCATTTGTCAGCTTGGTGTATTTCTTTAGAGTTCCTGGAGTTTCGGGAGTGTTTTGTTGTTGTTTAGACGGAGATATATATATCCCCTGGCATGTTTTTAGCTAGTGGGAAGGAGCGGACCAGATCGCCATTCCTCCATCTTCAGCCTTTGCACTTAGAGCCTATTGCGATTGCACCCCTGTCCCTTCCTCCGTGTCTTTCATAGCTTTTATCGCATTTGTAGCCTCATTCAGCTGGGCGCAGTAATGTACGAGAGGAGAAGTACGATGAAGCGGAGATTATGTATCGACGTGCAGTTACGGGGACAGAAAGATTTCTAGGGCCAGGCCATCCAGCGACTGTAAAGAGCTTTAAGCACCTCTCGATATTTCCTTACGCCCGAGCCACGAGTGCCTTTGACGAAGCATCATGACAGAAATCAAGGGTTTATGTTTGCTCGGAGATGAAATCACGTTGGCGCTTCTTTCATACATCTTAACACTTCTCTTATTCCTTTTTTTTTTTTTTACGAAAAGTTCAGCCGTTATAAAATCAGGCTCCTTTCTTACCTCTTGGTGAGGGAGGTGTTGAATGGTTTTATTTTTTTGACTGGAGATAAATCAGCTTCATAATCAGGGATCTAGTGACTTTTTCTATCGGATCAGGACCCTGGTTCATTATGATCTGCCCTCTATAGCTCGACGGACCAACCTAGCCCTAGACTAGGACCAATAACGCCCAAGCACTTCCGTGGAACACAACATAAATTCCCACAAGGAAGGACGCACATACCGTAAAACCAACACAACAGAAGATACCCCGCGGGAGATAGATCTATATGCTGTGTTCCTCAAGAAAGCTACAGGATACTATGCCCGGGAATTACTGACGCAATCCACCACATTTTATTAGGATGCCTCAACCTTACAATGCCTTCTGAGAAACAAAAATAAGAAAATTTATTTCGTTCTTCAAGGTCGTGGACCCATCGCGCTCACCGAAGTGCGTACTCGTTCTGTGTATACATTCCTTGCCTGGGCTGATATATCTGAGATACGCTAATATAGCTGCCTCCCTTTGAACTCCCCACCTCCGTAATCTCCTACACGAAACGAGACGCCATAGGTGTGATCAGGGGAGCTCACTCAGGGGTTTCAGTGGTTGTATTCTTCCTCCATGCCCTTCACATAAGTTTGGAGCTAGTTCAATACAATTCTTTAGACCCAGATAAGCAGGGTGAAAGAATATTACGTTACTGTGCTCCACTTATCACTCTCGATCCCGTAGAGGCTATCCATGCATGCTGAGGCTACCAGCCTCGCTGCCTAGGTGTTTTAGTAAAATAACTTATCACGCCCACGACCAGTTAAGATCAGTTCTATACGAGCCGCTCTAGTAGATTTTACAATACGTGATTATCCATAATGCTTATCCGGGGGCTAGAAGTATCATAGTTATACCAATCCATCAACAACAGTGGAGCCAGTTTTCCCTATGCTAAATTCCCGCTTGAGTTTCTTCCACCCACCCCTATCCTCGATAATGTAGTATGGGATTTGTAGGTGCGGCGCAAACCTACAAGTGCCATATCCCACCGCCCAGCATTAGGCGTGTAGAAGGATTGCCAACGGGAGTTTAGTTGGATAAAAGAAAATCTGGCTCAGCTGTCGTCGCTGAAGTGGTATGATATAACTTCCCCTCTTGGTTCCTGCATATGCGTCACGAATAATCACTCGTTGTAAATCTACTCGAGCTCTAGTAGACTATGAAGAACTAGTATCAGCTAGCCGCGGGCATGACAGGATATTTTACTATAATGCCGAGGCAGCGACACTAGCAGAATCGGCATACATGGATGCCCTCCACGAGACTGAGCGGATAGGTACAGTAACGTAATATATCGGTCCGGGGAGGGGGTGTATACCCGGGACGGTTGCGGCACACGCTTCGGCGGCGGGATGGGTCAAGAGCTGGGATAGCACAATTAGATTTTTTTTTTCCCTTCTTTTTCCGTTTTTCAGCAGGCGATATAAAGTTGGGATCGCAAGTTAATAGAAGGGGTGGACTGCGTTGGGAATCCCTGAGCATGGTTTCCTGTAACCTACCGGGGGAATTTTAAACGGCGACGACTTTTGAACCGGTGGAACCACAAAAAAAAAAAAAAACGATCAAACGGCGAAACGGCAACGCTAACGAAACGAAACGAAGCGATGCTTAGTAACACAAAAGAAAGCTCTGATTGCTAACGCACGACTTGGGGAAAGTGGGGAAGTTCTCCCTCATTCAACACTCTCGCTCTATCGCTCTATCGCACACCACAACTAACGGTGAAGACAGGAGTATAAATAAACCGCGACAAAGGCATGCTCCTATCCTTCCGCCGGTCGCCGCACATATCGTCTCTCTTCCACGTATGCTCCCCCTCCCTCTGCGCACACCCAAGCCAACAAAAGAAAGAAAACAGTCTTCACAAAGACTCCAACCGCTCGTCGCCGCCGGGCAGTCACCGCTCCGTCCCTTTGATAATTCCGTACCGCTTCCGCCGGGGACATGTTTTCCTTCCACAGACGCACAGCTCCAAAGCGCACCACCGAAACCTCTGTCCGAACAAGCGAAAAACAAGACGAGCATTCTGAAGGTGTCGAACATGTTCAAACCGTGTCGAGCAGGTTCTGAGCATGTCGAACGGGTTCGTAAATTAGCATGTCGAGCAACATCCACGATTTCTAACAGGGAATATCATACAACTTATAGATCTCTCTCCCGCGGGGTGTCCTGTGTTGTGTGTTGGTTTTATAATGTGTGTCCTTCCTCACAGGTATTTATGTTGTCGCCTGGTTGGAAGTGCTTGGGTGCTAGCAGCTTGAGCTGTGGATCATGTAAAGCGCCGGGCGGAACTTAATACTTTAATTGTGATATCCACGCTTGCTCTTGACCTCCCAGCACACCTTTCCAGAAGGTCTATTCCCTTTGGTAGCGATATGTAGCCTATACCTGAGTACATTTGGGGAACATTCGATGTCACAGAAGGCTTGGCCATATAGTTGGCGCTGATTTACGACTGAATGGGTGACTCACTTTAGACTACCCATGAGTTCTGCAACTTTCATCTTGCAAGGATACAGTAGATGCTTTGAAAAGAAACCGTGGGAACTATTAGCCAAGTGTAGAGTTAGTCAGCTGAGCTATCGGCAAGCTAGTCGTAATGAACAAGAGTCTAGACCCAATGGAAGAATATCTCATGAGATGCCCAATGACGAAGCTGATTCACCTCCAATCAAAAAATTAAACCATTCAGCATCTCCACCTCAAAGCTGGCTACCAAGAAGTAAGAAAGGAACCCAACGCTATGAGAGCTGGATATTGTGGGGGGGAAATGAGAAAGTTAAGATATATATATAAATAGCTAACATAACCTCATCCTTGAGCAACCATAAACCGTTTATCTCTATCAGGATGCTTCGTCTAAGGCACCCATCGCCCGGGCAAAGCGAAACATCGAGAGGTGGTTGGAGCTCCTTAGAGCTATTGGATGGCCTGGCCCTAGAGCTCTCTCTGCCTCCGTAACAGCACGTCGATACAAAATCTCCGCTTCATCGTATTTCCTCCTCTGGCATAGTGCTTTGCCTAGCTTAATGAGGCTACGAATGGTGTGTCGATGACCCAGCCCCAGAATCTTCTCTCGTCCTGCCAGAGCTCGCCAATGCATCATCTCCGCCTCGTCATGCTTTCTCTGTTTATGCAGTGCCCCGGCCAGATTATAGATGCACATTAGGGTTTCTTGGTGATCAGGTCCAAGCGTCTTCTCCGTACCCATCAATGCACGCCGATACATAGTCTCCGCTTCGTGGTGCTTATTCTGGTTACGCAGTGCCACGCCAAGATTGTTGGCACTTAGTAGGGTATCTCGATGATCTGGCCCGAGCGTCTTCTCTCTGCCCGCCAGTGCACGTCGACACATAATTTCCGCTTCGTTATACTTTTTCAAATCAAGCAGCGTCTCGCCTAACGTATTCACGCTATCGAGGACATCTTGATGATCGGGCCCCAGAGCTTTCTCCATGTCCCCTATGGTGTGTCGATAGATGGCCGCAGCTTCCTCGTACTTTTTCTGATCGAGTAGCGTCACACCTAGGCTAATGACACTCAGCAGGGTATCCGGATGATATAGTCCAAGCGCTTTTTTTCTGCCCGCCTGTGTAAATCGAAATATCCTCTCCGCTTCTTCGTACTTTCTCTGATGATACAGTGTCCGGCCAAGGTTATCGGCGCTTGTAAGGGTCGCTGCATGATCGATGCCGAGAGTTTTCTCTCTGCCCGCCAATGCACGCCGACACATAGCCTCCGCATCGGCGTTCCTTTGCAGAGCAAGCAGAGTTTCGCCGAGCATATTCATACTATCGAGGGCATCTGGGTGGTCAGGCCCCAGAGCCTTCTCCATAGCCCCTAGGGCATGTCGATACATTATCTCGGCTTCTTCATACTTCCTCTGATCAAGAAGCGTCATAGCTAGGCCAACGACACCTAGTAGGACATCTGGGTGATGTGACCAAAGTGCCTTCTCACGACATCCTGCTACATGTCGATGCATAATTTCCACTTTGTGGAATCTTTTGAGATCATGTAATACCACACCTAGGTTATTGGCACTACCGGTACGTAAGGTGTCAGGATAATCTAGCCCGAGCAGGTTCTCTCTACCCACCAATGCGCGTCGGTATGTCATCTCGGCTTCGCCGTGCCTTTCTTGACAACGCAGCGCCGCACCTAGATTGTTGACACTGTTTAATGTATCTCGATGGTCCGGCCCGAGCGTTTTCTGCATGCCCACCAGTGCACTTCGATGCATGATCTCGGCTTCGTCGTACTTTCCCTGACGATGCAGCGCCACACCTAGATTACCAGCGCTCTGTAAGGTCTGTGGATGATCTAACCCAAGCATTTTTTCTCTACCCGCCAATGCACGTCGATGCATACCCTCCGCCTCGTCGTGCATCCCCTGATGATGTAGCACTACACCTAAAGCACTGACACTCTGTAAGGTATCTCGATGATCTAGTCCGAGCGCTTTCTCTCTGCTCGCCAATGCACGTCGATACATCACCTCGGCTTCGTCGTGCTTTTCTTGACAATTCAGCGCTGCACCGAGATTATTGACGCTCCCTAAGGTATCAAGATGATCTGGCCCGAGCATTTCCTCTCTGCCCACTAATGCACGTCGATGCATAATCTCCGCCTCGTGGTACTTTCCCCGACGGTGCAGCACCACACCTAGATCACTAACACTCTGTATAGTGTCTCGATTAACCAGCCCGAGCGTTTTTTCTCTGCCCGCCAATGCGCGTCGATACATCATCTCGGCTTCGTCATACTTTTCTTGACAATTCAGCGCTGTACCGAGATTATTAACACTATTTAAGGTATCTCGATGATCTGACTCGAGCTCTTTCTCTCTGCCCTCCAATGCCCGCCGATGCATAATCTCCGCTTCGTCGTACTTTCC
This sequence comes from Tuber brumale, assembly GCA_014065205.1. Lineage (NCBI taxonomy): Eukaryota > Fungi > Ascomycota > Pezizomycetes > Pezizales > Tuberaceae > Tuber > Tuber brumale. The sequence goes on along the minus strand of JACCEG010000091.1, from coordinate 24,669 downwards.
CTGACAATGCAGCGCAGCACCAAGAAAATTGACACTATTTAATGTATCTTGATGATCCGGCCCGCACGTTTTCTCCATGCCTGCCAATGCACGTCGATGCATAATCTCGGCTTCGTCGTACTTTCCCTGGCGATGCAGCGCCACACCCACATTACCAGCGCTCTGTAAGGTCTGTAGATGACCTAATCCGAGAATTTTCTCTCTACCCGCCAATGCACGTCGATGCATAATCTCCGCCTCATCGTACATTTCCTGACGATGCAGCACCACACCGAGATCACTAACACTCTGTATAGTATCTCGATGATCTAGCCCGAGCATTTCCTCTCTGCTTGCCAATGCACGTCGGTACATTATCGCGGCTTCGTCGTGCTTTTCTTGACAATGCAGCGCCGCACCGAGATTAATGACACTCTCTAAGGTATCAAGATGACCTGGCCCGAGCGTTTTCTCTCTGCCTGCCAACGCATGCCGGTGCATAATCTCGGCCTCACCATGCTTTTCTTGACAATTCAGCGCCGTACCGAGATTATTAACACTATTTAAGGTATCCCGATGATCTGGCCCGAGTGTTTTCTCCCTGGCCGACAATGCACGCCGATGCATAATCTCCGCTTCGGCGTACTTTCCCTGAAAATGTAGCGATGCACCGAAGTAGTCGACACTATTTAAGGTATCCCGATGGTCTGGCCCAAGGGTCTTCTCTCTGCCCGCCAATGCCCGCCGATGCATAATCTCCGCTTCGTCATACTTTTCCTGACAATGCAACGCTACACCGAGATAATTGACACTATTTAAGGTATCTCGGTGATCTGGCCCGCGTGTTTTCTCCATGCCAGCGAATGCACGTCGATGCATAATCTCCGCCTCGTCGTGCTTTTCTTGACAGTCTAGCGCCATACCCAGATTGCTGATACTATTTAAGGTATCTCGATGCTCTGGCCCGAGCGTTTTCTCTCTACCCCCCAATGCACGTCGATGCATAGTCTCCGCCTCATCGTACTTCCCCTGACAATGGAGCGCCGCACCGAGATAATTAACACTATTTAAGGTATCTTGATGATCTGGCCCGCGTGTTTTCTCCATGCCCAGGAACGCACGTCGATGCATAATCTCTGCCTCGTCGTGCTTCTCTTGACAATGTAGTGCCGTACCAAGATTATTGACACTACTTAAGGTATCTCGATGATCTGGCCCGAGCGTTTTCTCCATGCCCGACAATGCGCGCCGATACATAATCTCGGCTTCATCATACTTTCCCTGATGATGCAGTACCACACCTTGGTTATTGATGCTCCTTAAGCTATCCGGATGATCTGGGCCAAGTATCTTCTGTATAGCTGCCCACATAAGGCGACGCATAACTCCTAATCTGCAGTACGTCCCCTAAGCGATTATCTGGATATGGTGATCTTGGGGCCGAGCCCCTGCGACGATTTAACTGAACGCTTGGCTGGAGCTGCACTTGTCGTCGCGGTTGTCCCGAAACCGAATTTCCTCGGGTATTAGGTGGCTCACTGTTGGCTTGTCCCTCTAAAAATATTTGAGCGGGCCTCGGGGACGATCCGGAATTATTCTTGCTACGGTAGAGCTCCGACGTTTGGTACTATATAAAGCGTTAGTTCGATTGTTCCAGAGAACACAAGCTAGAACCCATTACCCTCAGTTCAGGGGTTACGCTTACTCCGTTCGAACACCTATTCCCCGACTTGTGCTGCTCTGTTTTCTTTCTCAACCACTTTCAGATCTTCCTAATAGTCTTTCTCTCAAACCGGGGGTCCAATTGACCTGCAACACGCCAACATCCAGTGTCAGATATGCGTAGGATTCGCATTAACAGCAGGGATCGAACCTAAGAAAAATAATCCGTGATATTTTGCATGCGACAACAGAAGGGGAGAGAGAGTTCTGGTCAGGAGCTCAATGAATATGAAAATCTTTCACTTGAATCAAGATAGCCTGGGTGTGACAGGTTACCGTAGGGCGAGGCTGAGAGGTGAAATGCACCTCATCAAAACTAATTAGAGGGTTCTGCGAGTATTCTTCTGATAGGTTACCGGTACAGTAAAAATTCGAATAATTAGACGTCACACAAAGAGGTTAAAATAAGGTGAGGAAAAGCGGAAATTGCATAAAACCTGGAAATCATGCCAAAATCAGTAGCTTTTGTGGACTATCACATAACCCTATTCCAATATTTTCCTTCTTTAGACTAGTGTGTTGTTTGATAATCCGCAAAAGCTACTGATTTTGGCATGATTTCCAGGTTTTATGCAATTTCCGCTTTTCCTCACCTTGTTTTAACCTCTTTGTACGATGTCCAATTATTCGAGTTTTTACGGTGCTCGAGTACAGTGCAAGCGCCCGGGAATATGTTTTCGCACAGTTAATTTTGGTTAATCCGCAATATTTTTTTTGTTAAATCCGCGGTTTATTCGCACCTAAGTACAGGAAAATCCATGGCATCGACCCTAAGGTATGGCCTAAAAACCCATTAAACAAAAGAAATCCACCCCTGTCCAATGTACTTCAATCCTACCATCCTCCCCAAAAACTCAGAAAAGGCAAGCAGAAAAGAAAACACCACCAGTAGACACTAAAAATAACAACTTCTTTCACCCCATTTTCATGTTCCAGTCAAAGGAGAACAGAGAAGACCTTTTTCTTGTTTTAAGTACCCAAGAAACCTTTTTTGTTTGTTGCCCTGACCAGCCTGGAAGTACTGGCTCAGGGAGTGTTTTCTTTTAATCCCAGAGGATGCCATTCCAGCACACTTATGAAGCTCCAAGTTCAGTGGCCAGGCAGGTTCATGAGATTGTATTTTTGTTGTTGAACCCTACTTTTCACCTTCCTAAATAGGAAGGTGAAAAGCAGGGTGCGGAAAATCGTGGAGACGGAGCTTGTTTGGCTAATCCACAAAATAATCCTTGTCTTGTACGAAAACCTTTTTTTTAAACAAAAACCCCCTTTTTCCATTTCAGGCTGTCCACATTAATTGTGCACATAACCCTTAACCTATGTACACTAACACCTCCTAATAAATCACCAAACCACATAATCTACCCCGCAGACCTTTAGGTATGATAAATCATCCAGTAACTGGCAATACATCCTATAACTCTGAACGTGACTTCCTATGTATATACCCCCTCTACTCCTTCCACCTTCACCTGCCATGAAACCCCACTCCCCAAACTGAAAACCTCTAAACACTCTTGGTCCTACTGGTCTAGCCATTAATCTCAGCCCTGTTGGCATGGCTACCCCCTTCACCAACCTGCCCCCACTCATACCCCAATCCCCATCCCCTATTTTCATCTGCTTATGTTAGGCGGACGCCAAACTCTAGTATAACTGAGAGACGTACGCCAAATCTTTGATTGGAGAATCTGTCAAGGAGGGCTTATCATGATAAAATAGGTAACGTAAAGATTTATATGTGTGAACAGTTTTATATTGATAAGATCTCTACTCCATTGCTTGATGATGTCTGTAAAGCTTGAGAGGTACTTTGATATTTATATCCCGCATCTGAGTGCTCGCAGACTACTTCTAACTACTATGCCTCTGAAGTACCACTCTGGTTTTAATACGCAAACGTCTAGAATCTTATAAGTGTGAACACTGTTTGACCCTGAAACTTGTCACACCCTTTCACAGTTATAGAATAGTATTCCTTTATTGAGAAGACTGTGCTATTTGTTATACCAAACAATGGTCTTCAACTTAGTTGTCCACATAGACTATTAGATTACTTTAGTCTTGTTTACTATCATTCCAGAAGTCTCTTTGGTCATGAAGGGATCAGTTTCATGTCAGGCCACCTAGTGCCAATCGTAAGTCTGAGCCCAATGTGTGAACAGCTGGTGGGTCTCCGACTTATCTAGGTCTTTCTTTCTGAGCGTGCCTCCTCTTGGTCTGCCAGCCTCCGTAGTGTGGTCTTATTACTAGGACCAACCAACATACAGTTAATCTCAGAAGGGTATGGGTAAATTAGGTATGTCATCCATAGTCTCCATGAGTGGGACATCCTCTTGGAGTATTTCGCAGAATGCGTCCCGTCACCTTCGGTCCTTAGTTTAAGAACCCTAACTTTGAAGCCTACTATTTCAATGCACCCCTAACAGATTTCTTCTGTTCTACTTTCCACATGTCACCAAAGATCTACTCTTATGTAACCTGCGAACAGGATGTGGTCGGGCGGATGGCAGCGATGGATATGGTGTTATGAAGTGGGCTTCTTTGATGTGACATTTTAGTTACAAGATGCAACTCTTGAAATCTCGCTAATGATGTGCGGGTGTCACGAATGTGGCTTAGCAAGGAAAGGTTTTCACATGACTCATAGTTATGAGTCATAGGTATGTTATGTTTCGCACATGACCTCATTAGAGGTCATGGGGTTTCGCACATATGACCACTTTGGTCATATGACATGGTTATGATGATATGTTATGTTTCGCACATGACCTCATTTAGGGGTCATGGGTTTAGCGCATGTGACCACTTCGGTCATATGACTAGTTTATGATGTTTTGGGTATGACTCACAGTTGTGAGTCATATGTGGCGCGTGACTTGAAGGGTGAGTCACAAGGGCGTGAAGGACAACTATATAAGGAGGACTTTAGGTCCGAGTAGATAGGCGAAAAGATTCGCGTTCGGCAAGCCACCCGACAGGTTCCCCCAAATACCGGGGGCTGAAAGCCCTGCCGACATCAATAAAGCCCTCCTCGAGCACTTTTTCCCCGAGAGGAGATCCTCTCCCCCTCCAAGTATTCTGAGAGAGTTCAGAGACGTCCCGGAGTTGTCAGCTGATGAGATAGCAACGGCCCTTCGAAAGTCCTCCTCGTCCTCCGCCCCGGGCCCTGACCAGATTCCTTACTCGGTCTGGAAGAAGGTTCACCTGATAAACCCAAAAATCCTCACCTCACTTCTGAGCCCCCTGATAAGATATGGGTACCACCCTCCGTCCCTAAAGAAAGCAAACGGGATAGTGCTGGACAAACCCGGCAAACCCTCTTACGACACCCCTGCATCCTTTCGCATCATCGTCCTGCTGGAGACAGTTTCCAAGATTCTGGAAAGGGTGATGGCAAACAGACTCTCAGCCCTGGCTAGGTTCCTGGGCCTGCTCTCCCCCAACCAGACCGGCTCCCTACCTGGTCTAAGTACCTTCGACGCGGC
>JACCEG010000091.1:0-16346 GCA_014065205.1 Tuber brumale | reverse complement strand
AAAAAAAAAAAAAAAAGTCCGAGTAGATAGGCTCTTCACGCTTCGTTCTAAGTTATTTCCTTACTTATTACTTTATGCTTTTACGAATATAAAACCTTTATGCTCTTTACGAATACCTACGAGACGAGGACTCTGGTATAGAGTCGAGTTGAAGAAAGAGTATGATAGGCGATAAGGATTAGAGACACGAGAGTCTCTCCCACCTGATCGTAGGCACCAGCCTAAGAACTATCGTCGAGAAAGAAAGAGAGAGAACTATCGCCTACCCGTCGCTGAGAACTGATACCGGTTAGGGATCGTAACAGTGGGCCCTATAAGAGGGCTGGAGGGGGGTGTTGGCCTTCGGTAAATTGAGGGTCTGTGTGCAGTTACTCTACCATGAGGTCTGTGTACTTGTCTCAGATTTCCACATGCCTAACATCAGCTCCCTCCTATGAGGCTTCACCTCGAATGTCGTTATAACTTTTTATAATTCTTCTAAATACATTTTACAGTGACCTGTCAAAAGTCTTTGCAAGGTGCTGACTAAGCAACACCTTAAGGTACATTCGCTACTACTACAGTCACGTAAATTGTATCATACTATTGTTTACCAATTCACAGCCATGCCTTACCAACCGAGAACCCAGCATAGAGAGATGTCGGAAGTTCTTAAAGGCATGATAATTGCCTTCTTTTGGTGTTTTCATAATTATTCTTTTGTTGCAAGACTGGTGGAGAGATCAGAGAGTATAGTATGGTCATTTCTGAAGCGGGCCTCATAACGCGGACATATTTACAACTTACTTCGCTCCGGAAGAGCTTCAAAACTGAGTAGGCATGATAAAAGATGTATCAAATGCACCTGGAACAGAGATCTCTTCCAAACTAAGGAGCAGGTGTGTGCCTGAGAATTGTCAATTGGTCTAATTGCTAATGCCAGTGTGTTAATTTCATAGCTTCACAGCAGTATCTGTCCTCATGTCAGTATGTCAACTCTTGATCGGTATCTATGTAGTCAGAATCTGTGGAAACGGCTTGCCAAGCACCGTGTGAAGCTCACTGAAGAGCACGCTACTAAAAGACTCCAATGGACGATAGACCATAGAGACTGGACTTTTAAGGACTGGTATCGTGTGATTTGAAGTGGTGACTGTACAGTGGAAAAAGCTGGAACAGCATACCAGAGCTGGGTATTTCGGCACCCATGGGAGAAGTAGCTGCCAGAGTGCTGTGACCCTAAGCCAAAGCATAAAAATACTTCATTGATGGTTTGGGCTTCCTTTTATAGATTCGAACGGGGGAAGCTTCATTGTCTAATTGACAAAAAGACTATGAATGCAGAGTACTACATTGGGATGCTATCACAACAACTTATTCCCTTCTGGGACTACCTATTGGGTATAGATCTAGAGCCTATATTCATGCAAGATGGGGCATGAGTGCATACAGCAAGGGTATCCATGGCATTTTTTGCAGACTATGATATTAGCCTATACAACCATCTACTGTACTCTCCTGATCTCAACCCTATCGAACACATCTGGGTTCACATGAAGCGCACACTACACCAAATACACCCTGATGTCATGAACCTGAGAGGATCTCCAGAAATAATCCAGAAGCGACTAGCTGAAATATTGCCCACAGTGTAGAAGAAGGTACTGGAACGTTTTTTTGAATCAATGCTGGATTCAATGCTGGACCGGGTACAGGCAGTTATTGAGGCCAAGGGATGGTATACGAAATACTAGTGGTAGCATGCTCAATAGGGGAGGTTTTTTTTTGATTGTATGGCTCGAGTACTACAGCAAGGGAAGAGGGAAATATCTGATTATGTAATTAGACTTGGTGAGATAGCGAAGAGTTTTGATGGGTGACTGTAAGACTCAGTATCGTCAGGGTAAAAAACCTTCCACGCTTACTTGGCCACAGTAGGAAAACCATTTCCTCACTATCTTATTTCTGCCCTTCCTGGCATGTCTGGATTTTCGTTATGAAAATTCTCCACAACTTCCTCTACATTTTCCATACTTGTGGCTGGCTCCCATGTGTTCTCATCTTCTGAAAACCCTTGCCATTTGACAAAGTACCACGGTTTTCGCTTCTCTTGGTAGCGGCCACGTACCCGTTTCCTGTAAGTGTGAACCTCCCTTCTTACTATTTTTTCAACCTTTCATTGTAGATCCCTGTCAATATCTTCCGGTTCTCTAGAGGGTTGTTGGCGATTATCGGGAACTGATTCATAGTAGGATTCTAGTAGTGCAACATGGAATATGGGATGGATGTTCCATCGATTCAATATATTGAGCTTGAACACTCGTGATCCTCATTTCTCTAAAATCAGAAAACGACTGTAAAGCTTTGGGCTTAGCTTTTTTGATTTCCGTCAGGTGCAAATGTTTTTTGCATTTAATATTACTTTGTCCCTAATCTTAAAGTCCAGCTGTTATCTAGCTTTCTGATTGTAGTATTTTGATATTTTTTTCCCCTGTTTTTTCTGGTGACCCTCGTGCTTGTTCATGTATCGTCTTAATCCAGTTTGCGTAGAGTGTTGCTCCTAGACTTTGAGCCACTCGCTACTTCATTCACTCTGTTTACGGATAGAAACCATAGTTCACATAGAATAGTGACATCCCATGAGTGTTAGTCATGGAATTGTTGTAGGCATGTTCAGCTAGTGGTAACAGCTGATACCAGTAATCCTAATCATAGTTGACAAAACTTCGAAGGTGTTTGGCATATGGAAATCTGAGACATGTGCACAGACCCACGGTAGGGTAACTGCGCACAGACCCCCGATTGTCCGGAGTGCCAACACCCCCCTCCAGTCCCCTTATGGGGCCCGCACGTCATTAGCGAGATTTCGAGAGTTGCGTCCCATAACTAAAAGGTCACATCAATGAAGCCCACTTCATAACACCATANTGGGGCCCGCACGTCATTAGCGAGATTTCGAGAGTTGCGTCCCATAACTAAAAGGTCACATCAATGAAGCCCACTTCATAACACCATATACGTCACTGCCGTTTGTCCGACTGCATGCTGTTCACAGGATATATGAGAGGGGACCTTTGGCGACATCTGGGAAGTGGAATGGAAGAGAACCGTAGGAGGCGCATTGAGTTAGTAGGCTTTGAAGCTAGGCTTCCTAAACTATGGGCTGAAGGTGACAGGACATTTTCGGCGAAATACTCCATGAGGATGCTTCAGTAGCAGAGGCTATTAGGAGTATACTGAATCTACCCATACCCTTCTGAGATCAGCTGTAGGTTAGTTGGTCCTAGCAATAAGATCCCTCTACGGAGGCCGGCTGACCAAGGAGAAGCACACTCAGAATGGAAGACCTAGATAAGTCAGAGCCCCTTAAGACATTGACACGTTGGGCTCGGACTTGCAAGTGGCACTAGGTGGTCCGGCATGAACTTCATCACTTCATGACCGAAGAGACTACTAGAACGATAGTCAACAAGACTAGTTTAATATAATAAGTCTATCCGGACAACTAAGTTGGAGACCGCTATTTGGTATAACAAATAGAGCAGTCATCTCAACGGAGGAATACTATCTCGTAACCACGAAAAGAGTGTGATAAGTTTCAGGGTCAAACGGTGTTCGCACTTATAAGATTCTGGACATTCGCGTAATAAAACAAGGATGGTACTGTGGGGGCATAGTAGTTAGAAGTAGTCTGCGAATACTCAGAGGCAGGATATAAATATCAAAGTGCCTCCCGAGCTTTGCAGACATTATCAAGCAACGGAGAAGAGATCTTATCAATATAATATTATTTCACACCTTAAATGTTTACCTTACCTATTGTATTGAGACAAGCCTTCCTCGACAGATTCTCCAAGCGAAGATTTTTGGCCTAAGTCCCTCAGTTATATACTTGAGATTGGCGTCCGCCTAATAGTATATTGATAGTTTTCCGGCTACCAAGACTTACTATATGAACTACGAGTTCACCTTAAACTCCACCCTCAGCTCAGACTTCAATTACATTTTTGAAGCACCTCACTGTCCCATTTACATTCATAGCATAGAAGAAATCTTCGATACTGAGCTATTGGAATTTGAAGAAGAGTACACTCAAGAACCCTCATGGTTCACAATACCTTTCAGGATCCCAACGAGGGATCAATTCAACCTTATATATCGTACCTGGCAGAGTCCGAACTTCGAGTGCAGTTCTACTAAGTCTGAAGACCTCATTGTGGGAAGTACCCAGTACTCCGAAGACAAGAAATTAGGCACTGCTATCCGGGGGCCTGACATTCCCTCGGCTTGGGCTTAAGAAACCTTATATATACTATAAGTACATCTTAAACCTTCAGAAAAGGGAAATCCAGGTCCCGAGCCCAGAATCAGATCAACTGAACCCTTTTATACCTACACCTCTAGAGTACCCCAGATGTTGGATAGCTTACATACGATTCCTTAAACCCTTTAGAGGATATCAAGGACTCTAGTATCAGGTACCAGTAATTACTCATCCAGGACTATTAGAGCAATCAGCCTATCTGGGAACGATCACAATGGCTGAGATACCTCAAGACATGAGAAAGAGAATAACAGTGGGAGACCCTATGGACACCCGACCCGATACGATGGAAAAAACCGATAATTCGGCCATAAGGGGGTTCACCATCAACCCCTCATAAAGCCATGTTCCGGACAGGAGCTATGCCCTCTCACCGAACCTCTAGTGTCGCAAGCACTCATCAGATATCAAGAGCCTCTATACCAAAACCAGCGGGAGACCACGCTGCCAACCTAGCTAGGTTGGCTAGCTACTAGTCTTGAGATAACATTTGGTCGAATAAGGTAAGATATAGACACCTCGCTCGACTAGGCCAATATCGCCTTCAAACATTTGACGGGAGCAACCCAAGACAATATCTTAAAGTTAATTAAGGTTCAACAGCAAATCGCTAAGGGACAAGATGTTCATGATAATGACATCGCGATCTTATTGATGCAGCTGGCAGGCATAGAACAGGAGGTCAAGAGTATCCAAGAGGAGATGCTACGGGAAGTGGCAAAGAAGATAGACGCTCAGGATAGGTGTCAACAGGAACATGAAGAGGTAACCACGAGGTTACATAGAACACGCGGGCAAGAAAGCCAGGTGACATTGGCCCAAGATCAAACATTGGAACAAATGGTGGTCAACCTAAGACCGGAATTCCTAGAATTCTGAAATCAAAGCATCACGCGGGAAAGTGAGGTCAATCGTACCTTGGGGCAAATGTGTCTCGACCAAACTACTTGCCAAGCGGAGATTTGCAGGTCCCAAGACCAGCAACAGCAGCAGAATAACACGACAAACAATACCTTAAAGCTATAAACGGCGTCAATAAATGGAATACTGGTGGCCGCACCAAGTCCTGAAGCTGCAGGACCCGCACCCTTACCCGTAGTCGAAGAGGCAGACGACTAAGAATATTACGCTCTGCCTATGCGAAGGGAAAAGGAGAAAGGCAGAGAAGCTACTGATGCATCCCCCTCAGGTACCCAGGGTGGTGATCCTGGGGATCCTAGTAATAATGATGACGAGGATGATGAGGGAGGAAGAAGGAGAGAAAGTCCTAGCTGAGGTAGGCGAGGACAAACATCAGATCAGTCTGGTATGGCAGAAATACTTGCCAACACGATGGCGCTAAACATTAAGCGACCATTGGAACCACCCCCATTCTTTGAGGATAAGCTCACAAAAGATATATATGTGTGGATTTTACAATGCACGGACTATTTTGGAAGAAACCCGCGAATTTGGAAAGATGCCTGGGAACGAGTTATATTTGCACTCAATTGTACTAAAGGAAACATAGTACTTCCTTACAGCATTTGGTATCGAAAGGCTAGAGATGGACTTCAAGGGGGAACCCAGCAGCCAGAACTAGCTACGTGGACTCGTTTTGAACACAATATGATAAAACGGTTTGCCCCAGGAGAAGCTGAAAGACTAGCGCTATGAGCTATAAAGCTAGTGGAGTACGAAGGCAGTATTGAACGTTACCTCACAGTCATACACAACCATAACATCAGGGCCCACATGACTGGAGAATCCTGGAGGGAGGAAGTCGAAAACAAACTTCCAAAACAAATTGTACGCAGGTTGTCGGCCTTACGGTATACAACGGATCAAGAATGGGAAGAGGCACTCAGGCTATACACACGGTCACAAGAAGGTCTTCTCGCTAGAGAAAAAATTGGGAGTGACAAACCATCCAAGCCTAAGATAGTCCAAGAGGTCAAACTAGAAGACCAACATGACTCTAAGCCAAAGTGATAAAGGGATACTAAACCTTATGTCAAGGGAGGTAGAGCCCCACCACGAAAACGGAAACGGGACAACGAGCCGGAGAAGCCTAGGAAAGAGTTGGGAGGTGCGACTAAAACAAGCCACACAACTTTTGACCAGGCCCATACCGGTATTCCGCAGAGTGTGATTGACACTCAGAGGTGAGAGGGAGATTGCAGACGTTATGGAAAGAAAAACTACACGTACCAGACATGTTGGCGAGATGCCCATATATCGGCGACAACAGTCAACTCAAGACCAATAAAAAGGGGAATTCGATGAGAAAGATCGCCTATCGTAAAGCCTAAATTAGCTTACAAAGTCGTGGCTGTCCAGCACCCAGCCTGAGTAAATAAAATCTGGGAACTGGCGGATGACAAGGAACTGACCTAGGTCAGTTCATTGGCACCAACGGCGATGGCGATTGGGTATTCAGTGTCCAGATGGAGCTGGAATCGAAACAGGAACCCCCTTTGGCTGGGGTGTATTGGGTACCGACCATGATGGGGATCGGGTACTATGTGTGCAACTATGGGAGTCAAAACTCAAAATGATCAATGTGGCGTGAAGCAAGTCTCTCCTTTCAAGATCAAAGCAAGTAGGCTCTAAGTGAAGGGACCCTACAAGAGACTTACGAGATCAAACACAAGAATCAATATATGGAGAGTCTTGATCAAAAGAGAGGATAGCCAACATGCCCACATGGCCCAAGAGCTAACAGTACGAAGTTTCTCGTGTCACCTGGTATTTACCTGCTACTCAGGTGGAAGCAAGTTACTATACTGAAGAGGTTGTGACATAGCAATGCAAGATCTACCCGATAACAATACAGGACAGGAAAACAACTGACGTGGGCCATTCCACCTACCAAACAAGTCTGAGTCGTATTATACGTATGTACTATCTTGGCTTCCAGGTAGAGTGTGGGATAGGGATGTACTGCTTTGGTATGCAAGGCCCCTCTGAGGGAGCTGGACGGATAACTGAAACTCTAAGGGAAAGGATTCAGTGAAAATGGGAACCCCACACCAGGGGAGTAAAATGGCTAATAACCGCCTGAAAATCTGCTATAAGCCTAGGTCTGGCGTGTTGGGAGAAGGCATCCAACCTGAAAACTGGTTGTGCACAATTGCGTATCCGTGAAATGCCGCTTAGTATGTAGACCCACATTGTTAGAGCTAAAAGAGTTTCTGGTTTGTCTGAAGAGACCTCAATGGTCGAAACTACGTGGGCGTAGTAACAAACATCTTGTTACCTACATCCAACATCGACGATGCCTAAATGAAAGAATCAAGGAAGTCTTGTCCGTGCTAAGCACGTGGAATTAGACGCTCCAAAACTAAAACAATACAACTGTCCGGAGGGGATCGCTTACCTCCATATACATGATAAGTGATACAAAGTTAAAGTCTTGTTAGACTCGAGATCCAACGTGTTCCTTATTAACAAAGACCCAGTTGAAGACCTTCGCGTTCCTATTATTGAACGCAACAATGCAGTTGCTATCTTAGGCTTTGATAGGTCATCAGCCACCCTTGGAGGGAAGTGTTACACTCTTCCTATTAAATTGGAAATAGGACAAAATCGACACATCTCTGAAGTGTCGTGTGAAGTGGCTAAAGCTGGTCACTGTGGAATGATAATTCCTTTTGGTTGGTGGTATCGTGAACAACCAGTGTCTCACATAGAAGATGCAGTAAATTGGACTTTCTCCGCAAAAAGTTGTGAAAACTGTGTGGAAGAAGATGTGGGAATAGCAGATATGTTCGAATATGACGAATTGGTCACTGGGGATTCTAATACATGCCGTATCAGAAGGATCGGGGTCATCGAAAATATGGTGAAACTTGAATCATTACCCACGGAATACTGGAATTACAAACATTTGTTTGAAGCCTAGACAGCAGAAAAATTAGCCCCCAGATGAACATTCGATCCTGAAATCAAGGTGATCCCGGGTTCAACTCCCCTCTGGGGGCCGATATATCCACTATCAGAAAAACAGCTTTAGGCATTAAAAGAATACTTGGAAACAATGATTAAGCAGGCGAAGATTACGCAAAGTCAATCTCCTGTAGGAGCACCTATATTGTTCGTACCCAAGCCTGATGGAAGGCTACGCCTAGTTGTGGACTACTGAAATCTAAATAAGTTTACTATTTTCAACAAACATCCCCTTCCACTAATGTCCGAACTTCGAGACCGAGTAGCCAGCACCAAGATCTTCACAAAGTTAGACCTTAAAGAGGGCTACCACGTGATTAAGATTAAGGAAGGTGATGAATGGAAAACAGCGTTCCGAACGAGATATGGGCACTACGAATATAAGGTTATGCCATTTGGATTGGTCAATGCTCCAGCAACGTTCTAAGATATGATGAATCAAGTACTTAAAGAATACTTGGATGTTGGAGTCGTGTGTTATCTTGATGATATTCTCATCTATTCAAAGGATGAAAAAGAACACATGGAAGCTGTCAAGAGAGTTTTACAAGGTCTGGTAGACTTTCGATTAGCGGTATCGCTAAAGAAATCAACTTTCTACGCAACAGAGGTCGAATTCCTCAGCTATGTGGTGGCAGTCGATGGGGTGTCTGTGAGCACCCGAAAGGTGGAATCCATAATGGTTTGGAAAGCACCTAAGTCGGTTAGAAATGTACAAGTTTTTATTGGATTCGCTAACTTCTACCGACGGTTTATAAAAAACTTCTTGGCTATTTGCAAACCCATAACCAAGACGTTAGAAGGAAATCCTAAAAACTTCAAATGGGAACTTGAACAGGATACCACCTTCAAAGAACTGAAGCACCGATTCGCCACAGCCCCCATGCTCCACCACCTTTTCCCAGAAAGAGAGACAGTGGTAGAAATCGACGCTAAAGACTTTGCACATGGTTGCATCCTTTCTTAATATTTTGAGAAAAGGTCATATCCAGTAGCTTTTCATTCCAGAAAACTAAACTTGGTGGAGGGGAATTATGAGATTCATGATAAAGAACTTCTCGCAATCTTCGAAGCATTTAAGGAATGGAGACATTACTTGATTGGAACGGAAAAAGTGATTACAGTCTTTACTGACTATCAGAACCTACAATACTTCCTCACCTCAAAAGTCTGGAGGGGCTGTCAAATTCGATGGGCTCAGAAGTTAGGGGAATACAATTTTCGTATTGTATACCGACTAGGCACTAATGGCGGAAAGCCTGACGCATTAAGCAGATGGCCGGAGTACCATCCTGAGGAGGAAGCTACGCATCACGAACAAAAAACTTTCAAACCGGAAAACCTCTTGGTGTTACTGGTAGCGAGGGTAGGCAATGAAGGAGAAGACTAGGATGGAGATAAGGATTTGGATTTGGAACCTAGAAGAGGAGGAAAGGAACCCGTGATTAGAGTCAAGAGATTGTGCAAAAAAGTATATTTGCCAACAAAGGGCTCGAGAATGGCGGCACGACATGACCTGTACGCTATTGAGGAAGAAATTGTCTCGAAATATGGACTGGCATTAATAAGGGCGGGAATAGCCATAGGGCTACCCGAAGGAACTTACAGAAGAGTTGCCCCAAGAAGTGGGTTAGTGGTTCGAAGTGGAATCTCCACCGGTGCACGAGTAATAGATGCCGATTACATCAGAGAACTCAAAGTTGTACTATTCAACCACAATGATGAGGTCTGCCAGATAAGAATGGGCGATCGCATAGCTCAACTAGTAGTAGCAAAGGTCAACACCCCAGATATGATGGAGGTAGACAACTTGGGAGAAACAGAACCAGGTACCGCGGGATACAGAAGTACCAATATAGCAACAAGATTGTTAGGCATATGGAAATCCGAGACATGTGCACAGACCCACGGTAGGGTAACTGCGCACAGACCCTCGATTTACCAGAGTCAACACTCCCCTCTGGCCCCCTTATGGGGCCAGCACGTCATTAGCAGGATTTCGAGAGTCACGTCCCATAACTAAAATGTCACATCAATGAAGCCCACTTCATAAACACCACATACGTCACCGCTGTCCATGCAACTGCATGCTGTTCTCAGGTACTATAAGAGGGGACCTTTGGCGACATCTGGGAAGTGGAATGGAGGAAATCTGTGGGAGGCACATTGAGATAGTAGGCTGCAAAGTTGGGCTTCCTAAACTACGGGCAGAAAGTGATGGGACGTTTCGGTGAAATACTCTAAGAGGATATGCCAATAGCGGAAGCTGTTAGGGGTATACCGAATCCACCCATACCCTTCTGAGATCAGCTGTAGGTTGGTTGGTCCTAGTAATAGGACCCCTCTACGGAGGCTGGCGGACCAAGAAGAAGCATGCTCAGAATGGAAGACCTAGATAAGTCAGAGCCCCTTGAGACGTTGACGCGTCGGGCTCGGACTTGCGATGGGCACCAGGTGGCACGGCATGAACTTGATCACTTCACGACCAAAGAGACTACTGGAACGATAGTCAACAAGACTAGAATAATATAATAGTCTATGCGGACATCTAAGTTGCAGGCCGCTGTTGGGCATAACAAATAGCGCAGTCATCTCAATGGAGGAATATTATTCCAAGTCCGCGAAAGGGTTTGATGAGTTTCAGGGTCAAATGGTGTTCGCACTTATAAGATTCTGGACGTTTGCGTATTAAAACCAGAGTGGTACTTCGGAGGCATAGTAGTTAGAAGTAGTCCACGAACACTCAGATGCGGGATATAAATATCGAAGTGCCTCCCGAGCTTTACAGATATCATCAAGGAACAGAGAAGAGATCTTATCAATATAATATTGTTTTACACTTTAAATCTTTACCTTACCTATTTTATCGAGACGAGCCTTCCTCAACAGATTCTCCAAATCGTAGATTTTTGGCCTACGTCCCTCAGTTATATACTTGAGTTTGGCGTCCGCCTAACAAAGATCCTTGATCGTGAATGAACAGGAACCTAGCATCAGCTACTTACAGGCATTGGCTAAAGACAACGAACATTGGTATGATATTTCAGAAGTACTAGAAAAGATTCTAATGTCAAATGCCATCATCCTACAAAAGGGAATGAAGGAGTTTCATCCTGAATTCTTAAGCGAGATACAGGCGGCTATTGGAACAGATGTAGTATGGGGGTAACGAAGGGAAGAACTCATTAGGTTACGAGACGAAGGAAACAATTTTCCTAAGGACTAGACCTTAACCGACGATTTACTATATTATAAGCAATGACAATTGGTACCAGATAGTCAGGCGCTATACAACAAGATTGCAGAAGGATATCATGACGCAAAAGTGGCCGGACATTTCGGACAAGAAAAAACCTTGGAAATAATCATGCGAGACTTCCATTGGAAAGGACTTGTGGTATGGGTCAATAACCATGTATGATCCTGCGATGAATGCCAACATAACAAATTACCTAGACATGCTTATTATGGATTATCGCAACCATTGCAAATACCCTATGTAGCATGGGCATCCATCTCAGTAGACATCATCACACAACTACCAGAGACATAAGGATGCACTCAAATAATAGTAGTAGTTGATCAATTTACAAAGATGGCACATTTTATTGAACTACAGACATCAGCTACAGCCAAAGATGTCGCAAACGTATTCCTGAAAGAAGTATGGAGGCTGCACAGCCTGCCCCCTGAAGTCGTTTCTGATATTGACTCAAAGCTTGCAGGAGAATTTTGGGAATCCCTTTGCAAAGTGCTGGAAATTAAGCGAAGGATGTCAACAGCATAACTCCCTCAGACTGACAGACAAACAGCATGCACCAACCAAGTGCTGGAAGGATACTTGCGAAGCTTTGTCAACTAGGATCAGGATTACTGGTATCAGCTACTACTTCCAGCTGAACATGCCTATAACAACTCCATAACCAACGCCCATGGGATGTCGCCATTTGATGCGAACTACGGATTCCATCCACAGACTGAGTGGATGAAGGAGTATGAAGCTCAAAATCCAGGAGCAACACTCTACGTGAACTGGATTAAGATGATTTATGAACAAGCAAGAGGGTCACTAGAAAAGACACCGGAAGGAAAGTTAAAATATTACGACTGGAAAGCACAAGAACCGCTGGACTTTAAGATTAGGGAAAAAGTAATGTTAAACGCTAAGAACATTCACATGCGACGGAAATCAAAGAAGTTAAGCCCGAAGCTATTGGGTCTGTTTCAAATCATGGAGAAGTGCGGATCACTAGCGTTCAAGCTCAACATATCCGATCGATGGAACATTCTCCCCATATTTCATGTCGCACTATTTGAACCCTACGGCGAGTCAGTTTATGGCAATCATCAACAACCCCCTAGGGAACCAGAGGACATTGATGGCGATCGATAAAGGGAGGTTGAAAAAATAGTAAGAAGTGAGATTCATTCTTACAGAAAATGGGTACGCGGCCGCTATCAAGAAAAGTGAGAACTGTGGTACTTCGTCAAATGGCAAGGGTGTTCAGAAGATGGGAACACATGGGAGCCAGCTACCGGTATGGAAAACGCGGAGGAAATTGTGGAAAACTTTCATAATGAAAATCTGGACATGCCAAGAAGGGTAGAAGTAAGATAGTGAGGAAAAGGTTTTCCTACCGTGGACAAGTAAATGTGAGAGGTTTTTTACCCTGACCACACTGAGTCTTAAAATGTATTTAAAAGAAAAATTTATAAAAAGGTTTTAAAGGCATTCGAGGCGAAGCCTGAAAGAAGGGAGCTCATGTTAGGCATATGGAAATCTGAGACGTGTGCACAGACCCATGGTAGGGTAACTGCGCACATACCCCCAATTTTTCGGAGTACCAACACCCCCCTCTGGCACCCTTATGGGTCCTGCATGTCATTAGCGAGATTTTGAGAGTTGCGTCCCATAACTAAAAAGTCACATCAATGAAGCCAACATCACAACACCATATGCGTCGCCACCATACATCCGACCGCATGCTGTTCGCAGGGTATATGTGAGGGGACCATTGGTGACATCTGGGAAGTGGAACGGAAGAAATCCGTTGGAGGTGCATTGAGCTAGTAGGCTTCAAGGTTAGACTACCCAAACTATGGGCCAAAGGTGAGGGGACATTTTCGGCGAAATACTCCAAGAAGATGCTACAGTAGCAGAGGCTATTAGGGGTATACCGAATCTACCCATACCATTCTGAGATCAGTGGTAGGTTGGTTGGTTCTAACAATAAGACCCCTCTATGGAGGCCGGCGGACCAAGGAGAAGCAAGCTCAGAATGGAAAACTTAGATAAGTCAGAGCCCCTTAAGACGTTGATACGTTGGGCTCGGACTTGCAATTGGCACTAGGTGGACTGGCATGAACTTGATCACTTCATGGCTGAAGAGACTACTGGAATGATAGTCAACAAGACCAGTTTAATATAATAAGTCTATGCGGACAACTAAGTTGGAGACCGCTGTTTGGTAGAACAAATAGTGCAGTCATCTCAATGGTGGAATACTATCCCGCAACCACGAAAAGGGTGTGATAAGTTTCGGGGTCAAATGGTGTTCGTACTTATAAGATTCTGGACATTCGCGTACTAAAACCAGGATGGTATTTCGCGGGCATAGTAGTTAGAAGTAGTCTGCGAACACTCAGACACGGGATATAAATATCGAAGTGCCTTGTGAGCTTTACAGACATTATCAAGCAATGCAGAAGAGATCTTATCAATATAATATAGTTTCATACTTTAAATCTTTACCTTACCTATTTTATCGAGACCAGCTTTCCTCGACAGATTCTCCAATCGAAGATCTTTGGCCTACGTCCCACAGTTATATACTTGAGTTTGGTGTCTGCCTATCAGAAGGTATCCTCCAGTACTTGGTTGCGATGTTCCACTTGTTTATCTGTTTGAGGGTAGTATGCCATTGACATTCTTCACTTAATTTCCAGTGCCTTGCAAAGGGATTCCCAGAATTCTCCTGTCAACATTCAGTCCATGTCCAAGATGATTTCAGTTGGCAGGGCATGCAGCCTCCATACTTCTTTCGGGAATGTGGTTGCGACATCTGTGACCATAGCTGATGTCTGTAGTTCAATACAAGGTGCCATCTTTCAGAATTGATCGACTACTACTATTGTTAGGCGGACACCGAACTCAAGTATATAACTGAGGAACGTAGGCCCGAAATCTTGGATTGGAGAATCTGTCAAGAAAGGCTCGTCTCGATATAATAGGTAAGGTAAATATTTAAGGTATATAACAATATTATATTGATAAGATCTCTTCTACGCTGCTTGATGATGTCTGTAAAGCTTGGGAGGCACTTCGATATTTATATCCGGTGTCTGAGTGTTCGCGGACTACTTCTAACAACTGTGCCTCCAAAGTACCACTCTGGTTTTAATACGCAAACATCCAGAATCTTATAAGTGCGAACACCGTTTGACCCTGAAACTTATCACACCCTTTCGCTGACACGGAATAGTATTCCTCCGCTGAGATGACTGCGCTATTTAGTATACGAAACAGCGGCCTCCAACTTAGATGCCCGCATAAACTATTCTATTACTTTAGTCGTGTTGACTATCGTTCCAGTAGTCTCTACGGTCATGAAGTGATCAGGTTCATGCCGGGCCACCTAGTGCCAATCGCAAGTCTGTGCTCGACGTGCCAACGTCTGAAGGGACTCCGACTTATCTAGGTCTTCCATTCTGAGTGTGCTTCCTCTTGGTCTGCCGGCCTCTGTAGAGGAGTCCTATGACTAGGACCAACCAACCTACAGCTGATCTCAGAAGGGTATGGGTGGATTCAGTATACCCCTCATAGCTTTCACGACAGGGATATCCTTTTAGAGTATTTCGCCGACAACCTCCTGTCACTTTCGGCCCGTAGTTTAGGACGACTAATCTCGAAGCCTTCTATCTCAGTGCCCCTTCCACGGATCTCCTTCATTCCACTTCCCCGATGTCGCCCAAGGTCCCCACCCCTATACCCTGCGAACAGCATGCGGTCGGACGCACGGCGGTGACGTATATGGTGTTATGAAGTCGGCTTCATTGATGTGACACTTTAGTTATGGGACGCAACTCTCAAAATCTCGCTAATCACGTGCGGGCCCCATAATGGCGACAGAGGGGTGTGTTGGCTTCGGCAAATTGAGGGTCTGTGCGCAGTTACCCTACTGTGGGTCTGTCCGCATGTCTCGGATTTCCATATGCCTAACAACTATTCTCTCAGTGCATCCTCGTGACTATGGTAGTTGTATGATCAAGTCCACTGTGATGGACACCTATGCTGCGTAGGGTATTTGCAATAGTTACAATAATCTGTACTTAGCATATCTAGGCGATATATTATGTTGGCATTTATCGCAGGATCGTACCTAATTATTGACCTACTATACAAGTCCTTTCCAGCAGAAGTCTCCTATAATGATGTCCAAGGTCTTCTCTGGTCCGAAATATCCTGCAACCTTTGAATTGTGAACACCTTCTGTGATCTTGATGTAAAGTACCTGACTATCTAGTACAATGTTACGATCCCTAACCGGTATCAGTTCTCAGCAACGGGTTGACGATACTTCTCTCTTTCTCTCTTGACGATAGTTCTTAGGCCGTTGCCTACTATAAGGTGGGAGAGACTCTCGTGTCTCTAGTCCTTATCGCCTATCGTACTCTTTCTTCAACTCGACTCTGTACCGGAGTCCTTCTTCTCGTAGGTAGGTATTCGTAAAGAGCGTAAAGGTTTTATATTCGTAAAAGCATAAAGTAATAAGTAAGGAAATAACTTAGAACAAAGCGTGAAGAGCCTATCTACGCGGACTTTTTTTTTCTTTTTTTTTTTCCTTTTTCTCTTTTTTTTTATCTTCATATATTCTTTGTTTACGGTACAAGAACTTGCATGCAGCGCTAGCTATGACATAAAGAAAAACCTTAATCTCAAGAACTCGCTGATACAAAAGAAAAATCCGCGCCAAAAATATAAAATCCTCCTGAGTGTGTCCGATAGCCGACACCAAATCCCCAAGGAAATAAAACAAATAAAAGCATAATCATGACGGAAAATCCATTCCTAGCAACCTAGAAAAGCAAAACGACAAAAAAGGATACCCCTCTTAGG
>JACCEG010000090.1:423701-449066 GCA_014065205.1 Tuber brumale | reverse complement strand
GCCGTGGACCTAAGCCAATGCCTATTAGTCAAAGAATACTCCGGGAAGCCGACATAAAACCAATTCAACGATTGGAGCGAACCTATAGCCAGCGACACAAGGTACGGGCCTTGATGTTTCTTGAACACCACCGGATTCCACTAAAAAAGCCTGGTCATTTTCGCCGTCCATATCAACAAGAAGCAGCAAAACTCTATCAAATCCCAACACGAACGATTGCTGAGTGGGTTTTAAAAAAAAAATCAATTGAGGGAGTGGGAATTGACTCACAAGTAAGAGTTCGAATACCTGGTGCGGAAACCTATTGCTGGTGGCCCGAGCTAGAAGAGAAGTTATATCAAGACTTCATCGAGTGGAGGGAAAAGGGAAGAATAGTACGGCGAGGGTGGTTTAGAGTGCAAGCAGGATTTCGATTTCGAGAGTTGTTTCCCACCATCAACCCAGAACTCTTTCGGTTCAGTAATGGGTGGTTCTGTGGATTTCTAGGACGCCATAGAATTAGTTTACGCAGTATCATGAAAAAGGCTCAAATGATACCAGCAGAATATCGGTCCCTAATAGTTAACTGGTTGCGATTTAATCGCCGAAACTCGCAGCCCCTATTGTCCTCGTTTTTCGAAACTGTTTTGCGCCATCCAGTGGGAAGATTTGAGGAGTCCAATATCTGCAACTTGGATGAGACGCCCATTCCGTTCGAGTATTTGGAGGGCAAGACTTACGATACCATTGGAGAAAAAACAATATGGGTGAAATCTTCCCAGAATGGATGGGATAAACGGCAGGCATCATTGGTTCTGTGTGTGTTTGCAGATGGTATACCACGAGTACCACCGATGGTTATTTTTCGAGGAAAAGGTCAGAGATTAGGCAACGAGATATCATGCTACCACCCTGGAGTCTTAGTGGAATTTAATGACAAAGCCTACATGAACGATGGACTTTTTTTACGTTATATTGAAGACCACCTTATGCCTGTTCTTGGTGGGTGGCCAACACTGTTCTCTATGGATTTGATGGGATCACACAAAACACCTGCGGTTCTTGAAAAGTTACGATCCTACAATATCACTCCATCCCTCATCCCCGGTGGCTGTACCAGCCTAATCCAACCTCTTATGTCGCTATTAATAAGCCTTTTAAGGATATCATGCGTGAACTTACCGACAATGCAATCTTTGAGGCAGAAAATGCGGAAACCTTTCATAAATGGACAGTAAGCCATTGCCGAATCCTCACTACATCCTGTATTGGTGATGCATTTTACAAATTTCACCTTGAAAAAGGTTATATTATACGCCGTTTTTTCCGGAAGGTTGGGCTTTCGCTACCAATTGATGGTAGCTGTGACTTGGAAATCGATATAAAGGGATTCTCTGAATTGGAAATAGGGAACTGGCAGGATAGAGATGACCTTGCCGACAATACTCTTGATGTAGATATCTCGGAGGATAATGATAACCATGAGAGTATTGAATTTGTAGATAGTACCGAGTAGTGTTTTTTTTTTTTTTTTTTTTTTTCTCCAACGGCTGATCTACACATGTTGTCAAAATCTAAGACATCTCATATTTGTCATTGCTGATCTTTACTCAGTATAGCAAGCCATGACCCTGGATAACACTTTATCCTGGACGCCACCAAATCCTGAGATAGCGAATTTCACGAGTTTCTACGGTACTCGAGTAAATACGGTACACCTATTGGGGTCTGATACCGGTAGTGAAAATAGAAACCAGTGACTGGGGTTGGAGCAGGGATTGGACGGGGTTCAGAGGAACCAGGGGACCGCATTAGCTAATTGACACTGTGAGAAGCTCACGTGGTAAAAGAGCCTTCCAGAGTCAAGCACCGTAGCGCAAGGGACCTGGAACCGAATGGGGACTAGCCGAAATGGGACCAGGGGGTAAGAGGGGCAAAGAACGAGAGATGGGTGAGAAATGGTGACTTCAGTAATTCATTCCTATTTTCTCTTCCTTCCCTAATGACGGGTGATAACTTAACTCACGACACTAGAGCGACGCGTGTACCGTACCAATGTGATGTGCTTGTGTAACAAGGCCAGGAGAAAGAAAAAAATGAGAAAAGAAAAAGTGAAGAAAAAGGTCACTCCAGATACAACCTAACCAATAAACAACAATTCTTGCCCCGTTTTTCATTTACTCTAACACCTCATCTCCCATTCGGTTTTCCCGCTTGTAAAATTTAGTCTGTGTACGCTAGAGAAATTCAGCGAGAACTGGGAAAAATTTGCCGTACAGACAGAGAAATCGCCAACTGCCGGCAAGGACGGGGAAAAAATACTTCGATGGGATCCAGCGTTGTGCCAACGAAAGCTATGAGCCCCCCCCCAGAGATACTCCCATCCATAATACCGGAATTTGGTATCTCCTCCACCTTTTTGGTATCATACAGCAAATGCAGTCTTCACCGTAGTCGCGACGAAACTGGGCGGACGACGAGCAGGGATAAATTCCTGATAATCTTTGTAACCCTAACCTTGGCCCTTTCCTTTTTTTTTGCCCATAAAGTACCCCTGTTCGTCGTGACTACCGGTACGGTAAAGACTGTAAATTGGTGAGCACCAGCCAAGTCCCCTATTTTGTTTTTTCTTTTCAGCTCTTGAATAACCATCGTTTCACACTCGGTCGCTCGTTCTTATTTTTCCCAATATATGTTCGGACGTTTGCCGTCACTTGTACCAGTATCATACTCTTCATAGAGCCTCATATAGTGCCTTGAGTGTTTTCGCTGACTTTCCACTACCTTAAGACATCTGAAGCGGAGGAATTCCACCTGTCGTTCCCCTCCGTTACACGGTGCCAAACTCCCTATCCAATAGTCACTACCAATAGTCACTAAGGCGCAAGTAAACCCACCACACCACCATTAACAACGGGACGCTACCCACAACCAGTATCTACCATTTAAGTTATGATACAAGTACCAGGCAAGATGTTTTATTCCGTTTTTTTGGGATCTATGTTCGGATGGAGGGTGCGAGGCGTGTTTGCCCGTGGTAGTGTTTTGCTTGCTAGAGCTGGGATAAAAATTATGATAGCACACACCACTTTGTGACCACCAGTTTTTAAGGATTTTTTGCTGGTAAGTCACTTTGGTATCTATGAAGTCTTTAGGCCCTGTTCGGCAAACCACGGTAAAAAAAAAAAAATGCCGTATTTCCGAAAACAGCATATTTTCCAAGGCAACAACAATTATGAGTATAAATACAATTCCAATAGCACAGCTAGATAGAGAATAGAGATCCACACATTCTATATAAATTTGAATCTAATCAGAGATATACTGAATGAGTAGTAAGAGAAATGGTAATGTTGTGAAATAAGGCAAGACAACCAATGCAATATTTCGCAACATTACCATTTCTCTTACTACTCATTCAGTATATCTCTGAGTAGATTCAAATTTATATAGAATGTGTGGATCTCTATTCTCTATCTAGCTGTGCTATTGGAATTGTATTTATACTCATAATTGTTGTTGCCTTGGAAAATATGCTGATTTCGGAAATACAGCATATTATTTTTTACGGTGGCTCGCCGAAAAAGGCCTTAATTTATGCTTAGTGCTTGTACTGTACCACCACACCATTCACCACCATTCACCACCATTCACCACCATTCACCACCATTCACCACCGCATCATTCACAACCATTCACCACCCACCATTCACTCGCACACCATCCACCACCACCCACCACCGCACCATCCACAACCATTCACCACCCACCACTCACTTCCACACCATTCACCACCATCCACCACCGCATCATTCACAACCATTCGCCACTACCGTAGAAACTCGCAAAACTCGCTATGCAAGCCCCCAGATTGTCGCACTCTAATTGGCCAGCACGACGGACGTGGCCACAAGTCTACACTCCGATTGGCCACAATCCTTGCATAGTGGGCTTGGCTGCATAGCGAGTTTTGCGAGTTTCTACTCTATTCACTCCCAGTCTCCCGCACCATCCACCACCATTCACCACCGCATCACTCACGACCATTCACCACCCACCATTCACTACCACACCACCACACCATTCACAACCATCACCACCATTCACGTTTTATCACTCGAAATATATGAGATCTAGAAACCTTGACGCCAAGGAGATGGAGCAGCTATATAGTTCTTATTCCGCTCCATCAATAACATTTCCACCCTCCCTAAATTCTAAGTACCCATCACGAATACTCACAAGCAATAATCACGAGCACCAGACTCACGCTCAGTCACGACCCTCCCACAGGACTTCCTCTGCTATCCTCCGCTGTAATCACATACCGACCTC
Organism: Tuber brumale; assembly: GCA_014065205.1. Lineage (NCBI taxonomy): Eukaryota > Fungi > Ascomycota > Pezizomycetes > Pezizales > Tuberaceae > Tuber > Tuber brumale. The sequence continues at coordinate 444,752 of JACCEG010000090.1, read as the reverse complement.
CATTCCAGCTGCACCGCCTCCACACAAAGCTAACAAGCACTTTCCGAAATCAACCATATTTCCAACCCTACAATCATGCTTCAAGGGCCACCTGCAATCGTTTGTCCCGTCTCGGTTTGCTCCTTAGTTTTCGGGGGGGAGGCACCCGACGGATACCTCTGGAGACACCTCAGGCGTCCCGGGATTCACGGTCGTACTGGTGATGAGAAATCTGCGTGGCTGCATCTCCACAAGATCGAGCATGACCGACACCTGGCTACACGCGGTATAACCGTCCCCCTTCAATAAACCAATCTCCGAGGAGGCATTAACAAATCTAATATAGTTACCCCGGCACGGCGCAAGCGTGAGGTGAACAGGTTGAAAGCCCAGAAGATTTTGAGGACCGCTGAGTTTGAGCTGCGTGCTAGGAACATGGGAATTACGGAGAAGGCGCTGGTTGACCAGAAGGTGGCGATTTGGGAGGGGATGTTTGTTGCCGAGCAGAACGGTGACAGTATCACAGTTAGTATTATTTATTCTCTCCCTTTTGGGCGCTCTAGTGGGATTGTTACTGAGTGAAAGTGAAACTGGCTATAGTATGATGCTTGGCTCCTCTTGGACTTCTGTTCCAACCCGTAGGACGTTCCCAAAATTTCGCAAGTATTCACAGGGCCCCGTGTTGTGAATTCTATCAAAACACATAATCAGTATTTCCTTGCTTGCTTAAGTTAGGAGTAGAGATCACATTATTCCTAAAAGAAAAACCAGTTTGAAATTTTGGTGCACGCTCATTTTGGTCGTAGTGTAATATCTTCCGGTTCTAAAAATGTTGACTTGTTTAAATTTGTATGGTCTTGGTGTTTTTCTTGTTGCTCGAGGTGTATCTATCTTTTTACTTGGTGCCGGCCAGGTAATAAAATCCAAGAATCGTCGAGTGCTAGTCTATGTTGATGGGTTCCCGACATTACCCGGGCTGAAATAAGTAAACGCGACAAGAGCCTCAATTTACCAAACTTTGCCGCGGAGTAGAGAGAGGCCAACTCGTGGGAGCAGTATTACCGATAATTTCAATGTTCAAAACGTTTCCATTTTCTGACTACCATTCAATAACCTGAGCTCCGTGTGTCCAAAGTCGTCGTAAGGAACTAGTACCTCGGGGTGCGCTCGCTTGCTCGCACTTCCTATGATATTGCAGACAACAGTAACATCCAAATCTACCCGCTCTGCGCAGATATTGTTTCAAGCTAGGCGATATTGAGGGGGAAAGCTTTAGAAGGTGTAATTCTGGGGGGTTGTCGTCGTATGGACTGGCTGGTACTACCGGTTTCGGTCATATATAGTTTCATGTGTCTACCGGTATTGTCGTGTTGTAGGTGGGCGTGCGGGGGTTTGTTGTTCTGTTCCGTTTCTCCAGAGTTTGGACGTTTGTGGTCGACAAGAATGTGTGAGCACACCCCGAATTTTTTGCCTCTGGGTAGACTATTGGCCTTGCGAATGGACCCGACGGGTATACCATACCCTTCTTCCTGTGTGTAATGGGTATTGGGGGGAGGGAATGGAAGGCGGAACTGGAGGGATGGAAGTTGGGTGGGGGCTACATCGCAGGTCAGGCCTCGCGGCCTATCATACCATAACCCGCCGTTCGCCCTACCTAGTAATCATCCGGTCCATATCTGCTGCAACGAATCTCGCTCCCCCCTTCCTATGATCGCTGTATTAGCACCAGTCCCTCCCCACCGAGTCTGGGTTGTGGTTTTTTTCATCTGTTGCGGTGTTCCCGTAGGTTGTGGAGACTAGACATTCCGGCCCGGATTGAAATGCACAACGCCAGGCAATAACAGAATAATAATTATATCAGAAAATCTCTCAACCCAGGTTGATCAAATTTGAAAAGCCTACCGCGAGTGAGACAACCTCGCTCTGCTCTAACCTTTTACTTTCATCCATCGTTCCCCGGGAGAAAAAAGCGTTAGCGCGATCAGGCATCAACATAGAGATAACCTATACAAAGCTGAGTGGAGTCAAACACAAAACAGGCTTGCTGAACTGGCTCACATGCCGGACATCCTCCTGTGAGTTGCAGGCAATTTAAATGTCACTTGGTCCCGTGATCTGGGACCAAGGAATCCAAGTGTCCTGCCTGTGTTTGTAAAGTAGAATGTAGACGCAGAAGGCTCAGTTCTAGACAACAAATATTTCGGTGTACAGGGCGGACTACCGCATTAACTTGAATACAACTACGCGCTAGTAGGTTAGATTGAGGTGAAACTTAGTCACATAAATGCCGCAATACATTCTAAAAGGTCAGTGCAGTATCGACTAACACCCAAGAAGGATATAGGAATTACAAATCAGGTATTAAAATTGGGTAAAAACATGCAGAAAAGCCTGGGAAAATGCAATTCCTTGGCTTTTAGCATGGTTCAGTTTGCGCAAGTTCTGCCACACTCTGAATTAACATACTAGCGCGTCGTTCTTCTGTTCAAGTTGATACGGTAGTATTGAGGAAGTTAGTGTGAGCTGCCGGGAATGCATCATACGCTATATACTAGTAGAGAGTGTTTTTTCCCTGAGTTTTATTACTAGACCTAAAGAAGTGGCAAATCTCTTGCTCGAGGATCGTAATATTTCTCGATATCACCTGTATGGGCCCAGTAAGTTTACTTCAATGAGCGAGTGTTACACATTTCAATCAGAGCCGGAATATTCTCCATCGCTGCACCTCAAACCCAGTTCTCTTGTCACAGGCACATGTATTATCGTATCACCAACTTCAATGCTTTCTTCCACACCCACTTAAATTTCTGCAGTATACACCGGGGGGCACGGCAAAATAGGGCAGTGGCGAACAGGGGTACCGTTCAGCTTGGGCAAAAAGTAAATTCGTCAAAGTAGAGTAACAAAATATTTCCTTGTAAATGATCCCTGTTCACCATTCTACCAGTTCGGCCATGCCCCCAGTGAAGACTGTACTCGAGCACGGGTATTCAAAGTTCGCACGCGCGCTTGTAGCGGGGGTTGTGGGTAAGTCGTTCGAACCTCCCCTCGTTCGCACCAGGCCTTCTCGGCCTCTCGGAGAGCGGTATTTGCTCAGTCACTCCGTCAAGAGTTCAGCAGACTTTTTCCCATCACCAAATTGCGAGGAAATCAACCAATTGTGTGTTCAGGTAACTTGCGCACCATAGTAAACTCAACCTATTGAGAGCAGAGTTCGATAGAATTTAGCACACACCCTAGCACAGTGCATGTACTCGACTACAGTACGGTATAAGTAACTCTCTGCCGCACTCGGCATGTCTCTCCCTAAGTTTCTTAGAGATAGCAAGCAAATTCGGTGCTTCCCCCTCATTCTTCGTGATGGCAAAATTAATACGCAGCCCTCCCGCGCCTCCTCACCCCAGTCCCGAGTTTAGTTCACACAGCGGCACCCACACCCATCACCTCCACATCCAATACCGTACCCTTTCAACTCGCTAAGGGTCCGTTCGGTTGCAACCAGATATCGTGATTTCCGAGGACGAGATGCCATTTTTGCCAAAAATGACATATCAAGAATGAGAGCTGTGTTCGGTAACCTAAATCTGTGATTTTGAAAAACTCCATTAATTTTTATCCTCAGAAATGGCATATGAAAAAAAGAGATCAGAGAAGAATTTTTGAACTCGCACACTGGCTGGACAACGCTACCAGCAACTACACTGGCCAAATGTCCCAGCAAAAGCCATTACCCTATTGCCCACTTTTAATCCCCAATCTATTATTGCATATTGGCCAAGATGTCGCAAATGCAGCTTTGGACATACTGGTAAATGAGCCATGTCATACATCAGCATTGTCCGGCAAAGCATATATCCATGAGTTGATCTCTCCTGATAACATTTTTACCGAACACTCCACTACAGCAAAACCTCATCTGCCTCTCTTTCTCCTAAAACAGGATTTTTCAACTTCGCAGTAAAAATGCGATTTCAAATATGAGTTGCAGCCGAGCCGAACGGCCCTAAATCTACCCTCGGGGATTGGGGTCCTGCCTCGCTTGTAGGGATGTGCGCAACAGGAACTACCCTCCTAAGCCGCAATAGGGTTAGCACTGTAGGTTAACAGAGTTGGTTAATGTGATCTCTCCCACAAAGCTTCAAGTACTGCGTCTAGAATACACTACTCACGGCGCCGGTTTGCTCTGCCAGTTCCTATTATGGAATCGCTCATTCTCATTAACCTATACAAGGTACCAAATTGCCTCTGGTGCAAAACTAGCTAAAGTGTAAGGACAGCTTAAAACAAAACTGTAACATTGGCTACATGCATCACCTGTGCTCCTGTGGCCGGGGTGACAATTCCCACACGATGTTCAACTTAGCTGCTGGGAGTACATGAACTGAAGAAGCTTAGAGCAATAACCAGTACTCTTTTTAGAATTGGAATATGAGTAGCAGACCCAGGACCTTGCGGCATTTTGAACTATTATGATTGTGCGATTCTTGGCCTATTGGTAGGGGCTTTCAGGATTGATAGTGATCAGGTCCTTTGTTGTCTTCCGAGAGAATGGAGGTGAATGTCATCCAAGTTCTTGAGGTCCAGAGTTTTCTTAGCGCGGTTGCAATGATGGTCACTGGCTGCATTTTATTGGTTAAAATGCCCGAGGATCAGCGATTCCATAATAGGAACAGGCAGAGCAAACCGGCGCCGTGAGTACCGTAAAATCTCGATAAATTCACCATCGTTGATCTCAGACAAAACACCCCGAGAAGGAATAGTATTTTCTAGACCCAGTTTCTTGGGCGAGGTGAGCTTGGTAGATCTCATTAACTAGTATTCGCAACTGTTTTAACCTGCTCAGCTAAGCTTGTAGTGGCTTAGTATGGTAATTCCCATTGCTCATACCCCCCTACAAGCGCCCCAAGGTCCCTATCCTTGATAGATTTATCGAGAGTTTTCGGTATTCCTTCTCTAATCGTTTTGTCTCTGATTGGCGAGATTCACGATGATGGATTTAGCGAGTTTTTACGGTACAAGTACCACCTCCCCCTCCCCTTCTTAAAAATATGTAGCCTACTGCTATAACCTTAGCTATACCCGGAACTAGATACAGGTAGACGTAAATCTACGGTAAGTATCAATGCTCAGTACTTGAGTAAACGGCCGGGCGAACGTCCCATCTTGTACCCCAGTTTAGTTTTTTTTTTTTGGCTCCCCCTCTCTCTGAAAAGCCACTTCACCTTCCGGGCTCCTGAACCGGTGGTGCGGGAGCCACTCCAACGCGACTAAAGAGAGGGATACAAGGTCCCGCAGGAAGTTATGGAACAGTTATTTGGGGTTAACCAGTCAAGTACCGTACACCCCCGCCCATTCCGGTTAATGGGTCCCTACCCTTGTATGATGTGGACTCTTTGCAGCCAACCCCGTCCCTTGGTGGCCCGCCGGCGCGGCCCGCCGTCTCTCTGGCTATGTCACTAGACAGTTTGATCAATCAGCCCTGTCAGACAGTCCGATTACGCAACTTGGAAGGGGTGAAGGCCTTGGTTAGCGAGTTTAACCTTTAACCGAGGTCTCGTGCGTCCTGTCGGCATATTGACAAGACATAAAGTCAAAATGATATCTTTTTGTTCAATTATGTCTACAGGTATACCATCAAGAGAATTAGAGGCATTAGGAATGCTTTGTGCCTTACCCGGGTGTGAGTGTCTATCCTAGAAAGTGTTTATTTTAACCTCATTAAAATTTTTACCCCCTGGTAATATTGCGGTTAGACAGAAGCAAGGGGGGCCCAATAACCCGACATTGAGTACAGGTAGTATAGCAGGAATACCTTCCACCCAAATCCCGAGCGTAGCGAAGTAAATACGATGCGAATACTAGCACTCGTCCGAGCTCTCTTTCACTTCGGGCCCAAGTTGAGCATTCCAAATTCCGGTGTATCCACCTCATGCACGAGTATAATCTTATGTAATCAGGTAGGCTTATAAACCCTCCATGGTTCCGCTATGCGCAATTTGGCACTAGGTAGTAGGCACCTCTAAGGAGTGTAATTACTAGTGTCATAATTTCAATGTTTAAGGCGGTTCCATTTTCTATCTATGATAAAATTCGATAGCTGGAGTTTTGTTGTGTTTGCAAGAGCCGCGAATAATTAAGCGTCGTATGACCATATTCCATACCACAGCGGCGTCAGGTAGGGTTCTAGGAAATACTACCGGCACGGTAGGTTGTGCTCCCGTTAAGATTCGAAGAGCTCCAAACTGCTTGCAAGGTACTTGTAAGTTACAGTATGGTCCTCTGTTCGGGAAAAGCAACCGGGGCGGATTGAAGTGGGCCATCCGATCAGGCAGGGATAATTAATCAACTTTGTGCGAGCCCAGTTTTGAATCTCAGACAAAGTGATTGCCTTGCCGGGCTCACCGAGTCGCTTACCCCGCCTTTCATCGGCTGCACACTCAGGGTCTCGAGTATGATAGAGGAAATTTCTCAATCATCAGAAGGTTTAACCACTTCCTCTGTTCTCTAGTGTCTCTACAGCATTCTAGGTAGCGAATTACGGAAAATGTCTCGAGTTTTTGCCGATAACACGAACTCCATCAGCATCGATCGCTCGTTCAATGTGTCTACTAAAATTAACTATATCGCTCCGGATGATGAGTCTAAAATACATTCATGGCTGTCTCCCTTAGACCCCCGGGTACGGCATCAAGACATCAGGTCCCAACGAATGGACGGTGTGGGGAGCTGGCTACTGGAAACCGAAGAGTTCAGAAGCTGGTATGGTGGTAGTGAGAAGGATACATCTGACTATGCAACTTTGTTCTACGAAGGCAACCCAGGAGTGGGAAAGAGTTTCATCGCGTGAGACAGGGTGTCTTTCGGGAAGCAAAGAATGACATTGCTGACAAGTTGTGATATTAGTTCGCTAGTCATTGATAAGATATGTGACGAGGCAGTGGAGCAAGATGCTGCCGTTACCTGCTTTTACTTCGACTTTGCTGCACGGAAGGAGCAGTCACCGATTAATATGTTGGGATCTCTGCTGAAACAGCTAGTTGGCAGATTTGAATCGATTCCAGAAGCGGTAGTTCAAGAGTTTCGGAGTCAAAAAAAAGTCATTGGGGGTCGAGAGGCACAGATTCCTAGAATTTTGAGAATGTTCCAGACCATCGCAACCACAACGCGTACGTTTATATGCGTTGATGCTTTCGATGAATGTGCGCCAGAGCATCGAGTAGTAGTCCTCGATTCACTTGTACAGATTCTGCAAGGGTCACCAAATACTCGCCTATTCGTGACCGGAAGACCCCATGTCCGGTGCGAGGTTGAGAGGAAACTTGGTGGAGCAATAATTTTCACATCGATTGTGCCTACAGAAGGTGATATCTTCAGATATCTGCGCGAGAGACTCAGGAACGACACAACTCCGGAGATAATGAGCAGCAAATTGGAGGCAGATATTATGAGGAGCATTGCGAAAACGAGCTCGGAAACGTATGTAGAAGCAAGGGCAATGAGAAAGTTCTCTGAGGGTACATTCTGACCTATTTGGGTCTAGGTTCCTACTCGTTTCCCTCCGCATCGATGGGGCCCTGAGAGAAACCACCGTTGCCCGAAGGGCAAAAAGGCTGAAGTCGATGAATGATGGGCTAGGGTTGGGTAATGCATATGATGCAACAATAGAACGGATAAGGGTTCAGGACCGGGAAAAGACAAAACTTGCGATAGCCACCCTTATGTGGATTTGCTATTCGGAGCGTCCCTTACAGGTGAATGAGCTCTGTCATGCGTTGGCTGTGGAGATAGGATCGGTGGAATTCGATCCCGACAATGCCCCTTCGATTGTCACACTGCTAGGCTGTTGCCAAGGCCTGATCACAGTGGACAAGGAATCATCAACTGTGCGACTGATTCACTCTACCCTTCAAGAGTACCTTTCCGATCGTCCAGATCTATTTGCTGGGGCTCAGTTTGCGATGGCGGAAACCTGCTTAACCTATTTAAACTCACAGCAGGTCAAGAATCTCCCGCCTTATTCCCTTCCGGATGACCAAAGTGTACCCTTTCTCAAATATTCTTCGAGACATTGGGGAACTCACGCGAAGAGAGAACTCTCTGATCACGCAGTGTCGCTTGCACTGGAGCTCTTGAGCCAGTACGAAACCCACGTATCCGCGGTATCGCTTTTGTGGCAACTCTTGGATGATGACTATCCCGATGACATTGATGACTCCACGCTCTTCTCCGGACTACATTGTGCATCTTTCTTCGGGATTGTTGAACTAGTAACTGCGTTGATGGATAGCAGAGATTTTGATATCAATCAAGGAGATCGCGCAGGTGCCACGCCACTCTTATGGGCGGCGGAGAATGGACATGAAGAAGTATTGAGGTTCCTCATAGGGCAAGAAAATGTCGATCCCAATCATCGTAACGAGGTTGGCGATACTGCCCTGCATCTTCCTGCCGGTAACGGACACGGCGGCGTGGTGACTCTGCTTTTGGAGCAAAACAGCGTAAGCATCAACGGCCAAAACTCAAGAGGCATAACATCACTTGCGTATGCTGCCGGAAGCGGGCATGATGGAATTGTAAAGCTTCTACTAGAACGGGGCGACATTATCCCCGATCGGCGGGATATCGAGGGTAGAACAGCATTCTGGGCTGCTGCCGCATTGGGAAGGGAAGGGGTGGTCAAGTTATTGCTGGAGCGCGGAGATGTCGATCACAATTCCCCAGATAATCTTGGTGGTACACCTCTTTTCTGGGCTGCTGGATTTGGACAGGAAGGAGTGGTGAAGCTGTTACTGCAGTCGAATAATGTTAGCCCCGATAGGCCTAACAAGCAAGGGCAAACACCACTATGGCATGCTGCTTCTTGCGGGCTTGAGGGAGTAGTGAGACTACTACTGGAACGGGGAGATGTTGGCGTCAATAGTCAATGCGAAGAAGGCATAACACCACTGTTGATTGCTGTTGTAAATGGACATGAAGGTGTAGTAAAGTTTCTACTGGAACAAAAATGAGTCGACCCTAATCGCCCAAATTACCACAATCTGGGACCACTTGTGTCAGCCATTGTGAAAGGACATGAGGGGGTATTAAAGCTACTACTGGAGCGTGAAGATATTAACCCCGGTTTCCCAGATGATGCGGGTCGAACCCCACTCTGCGTTGCTTCTCAGAACGGACTTAAAAGAGAAGTAGAGTTACTTCTAGAACAAGAAAACGTCGATCCCAATCGGTCAGATCACCAGGATCAAACTCCGCTCTTCTATGCTGCTGCAGGAGGGCATGAGGAAGTGGTGAAACTGCTACTACAACGGAATGACATCACCCCCGATAGGCCGTCCAAAAAGGGCCACACACCACTGCATCAAGCTGCCTTCGAAGGACATGATGGGATTCTAAAGCTTTTACTAGAACGGAAGGATGTCGACCCTAATCGACCAGATAGCTGGAATATGCGGCCCCTTGGCCACGCGATTACTAAAGGCCATGAGGGGGTGGTAAGATTACTAATGGAGCATGAAGATATTGACCCCAATTGTCCGGCTTTCGGTGATGTAACACTACTTCATTGGGCTGCTGTGTGTGGACATGAGGGAACGGTGAAAATACTACTGGAACGGGAATATGTCGGCCCAGATCGTCCAGATAACCAGAAAATAGCATTCGCGGATGCTGCGTCGTTGGGGAAAGAAGGAGTAGTGAAGCTGTTTCTGAAACACGGAGATGTCGACCCCAACTGTCCAGATGGCAATGGCCGAACCCCAATCTGCAATGCTTCGGTGAACGGGCATGCGGGCGTGGTAAACCTTCTTCTTGACCGCGAAGATGTCAACCCCAATCATCCTGATAACGCGAATCAAACCCCACTCTGGTGTGCTGCCAAGGGTGGGCATGAAGAAGTGGTGAAACTTCTGCTGGATCGCAAAGATGTCAATCCTAATTACGCTGATGACCTCGATCAAACTCCACTCTGGTGTGCTGCTGAGGGTGGATATGAAGGAGTGGCAAAGGTTCTGCTGGACCGCGAAGATGTCAACCCCAATCATCCTGATATTGAGAATCAAACTCCACTCTGGTGTGCTGCCAAGGGGGGGCATGAAGATGTGGTGAAGCTTCTGCTGGGCCGCGGAGATGTCAACCCCAATTACGCTAACAACAAGAACCAAACTCCGCTCTTGTGTGCTGCCAAGGGTGGACATGATGGAGTTGTGAAACTGCTGCTAGAACGCGAGGATGTGGACTCCAATTGCCTTGACCACCGGGATCGAACTCCAATCCAGTGTGCTACACTAAAGGGACACGAAGGAGTGGTGAAGCTTCTACTAGAACACGGAGATGTCGACCTCAATCGTCCTTTCAAAAGAATCAAACTCCACTCTGGTGTGCTGCCAAGGGCATGAAGGAGTAGTGAGCCTGCCACCGCAATGCGGAGATGTCGGCCCAATCGCTCAGATGTGAATGATGGACTGCTCTGGCGCACTGCTGTGGTGGGGCGAGGGGGTGGTGGAAATAGTACAAGCCTGGGAACCTGTGGAAAGCTACCATGCGAAATGATCCCGTTATATTCTCTATCGGGCATACATTTCTAAGGTATACGGTCCGGAGATGCACAATTACAGATTGTTTTTTATATCCTATCTCGTTCGGAATATGCTATTGATCTTGTCTTTGTTTCTTTTATAATGGCTGTTACTGGGAATCAGGTATCGGTTATTCGGTTTATTTTGCTTTTCCTTATCCTCCATTCCACATATAGCATCAGGCTCCGGGGTGACCTGTCTTAGTGGTTTGGATTGAGCCGGGGTGGTGGTGGAATTTTCGTTTGTTTTCTCTATGCTCCGCTAAGCCCCCGTCACTGCCGAGGCATTTCTCTGCATTCCCTTTACACTTCTTCGCAGTTTGTGGAGCTTCCTTTGGTTTTCGGTGTGTTAGTCGTTCATGGAGATATATATATACCTCTCGTCCCGTCCTTAGTCAACACCACTATTGCTCCCTTAGGTTGTCCCCCCCCATGTCCGGGTGCGCCCGGCCACGGCGATCTCACTTCTACCACTTCATTATTTACTAAGTTTCGATACACCCAGCGGAAGCCCCCTACCAACGTTCTCTTATGTATGAACTCTTATAGATTTCTGTCTACAATGCTTTCATAAAGGCGCTGGGGACTCTTTTCATTATTACCTTGCACCATTTATCATGTTTACCATTTTCTTGATTAATAAATCCCCCATTATAGAATCTTCCCCCTTTATTTCTCTTTTAGCTTCCTATCTTTTTTTAAAATTAATTTTTTTTCCTTATGAGCAATAGATTATATCGGATAATGCGAAACCCAGCGTCAGCATTCCCGAAGCTACCATAAAATAACGAAAAGAGGCTCTAAAATTTGTAATTCCGTGATTTGTATGGATCGAAGAATTAGTTGGTACTTGAGTTTCTCTCGCCCTCGATTGACCCCGTGAACATGAATTCGTAGTGTCTATAAGATACCAAAGAGGCCATAAAAAAAAAAAACCTTCCAAATCCATACTTTTTCCGCTTCACCCACATGATATCTAACAAGCCACCCCCCCCCACGTTCCGCCACATGTATGTGGAAGCCGCAGAACTGAAGATCCGCAATCACACCGGTATCGTAACCCTCTCAAACCCACCACTGCACATGTACTGGAAATTCGAGTTACATATGGAAGTGTAGTTCTACATATTCAGCCAGTAAAACGATGGCTCTGACACCGCGCCCCCGCCACGGCAACCCCAAGTATGGTTTGGAAAATTGAACCTATCGGCATTCCACAAATTCCGGATACAGTGCCGATACTACGCCGCGGGGTGGTAGAGAAGGCACGGTTGGCGAGTGAGGGGGAGATCGACGGGGGAGTGGCTTAGGTTGTGGGGCTGTCACTACGGGAACATTGCCCCGGTAGTTCTGCATTCTCAGCCATAGTTGCCGGGACGCTTCCGGTGATATCATACCATGCCTTGATAAGATGCTCCTAATACAAATACCGTATCACGTGGTCAATTATTAGTTTACTGTACTACACTATAATATTCGGTGCTTATATACCCTATCCGGGATGTGAGGGCTTCCTATTTGCAAATTGGGGATTGCTTGCGATAAGTTAGTGTGCTTTTTGGTGATTGGGTCCCGAGCATCTATAGTACCGCATTGTCCTGTGAGAAGCGTGCTACTCGGTCGTTTATAAAGTGTTCGGACACTCTGGAATTATTAGTGCCTGTCTTGGCGCTGAGCATCCGAATACTTTATTCTTATTCAAGTAGATTTAGTCGAAGCTAACATAATATCATAACTTGGTTGGACACATAACTCACGTTTCGAAAAAACTTTTAAGAAAGGTCGAGTATGATATACCGTATCCGCATGCTTGTGCCTGAGAATTACATGTCCCCCCGCTCCCCCTCCCCTAATGTTCCGAATCCAACTCCTCCGCCCCCCCCGCTCGGCTGTTACGATGAGAAGAAGGGAAAGCTCGAGTTATGCTTCCGAGACTCTCGGGTCGTGGAAACACTATAGTGCTGGTGTACCGTACAATACTGTATGGCTTCTGTTTGTTTCACAGTGTCCCGCGTTTGGCATCTCATGAAGGGCGCTTCGAAAAATGGATTGCATTTTCATTTCCGATAAGGCTCACCATAAATGCCTACGCCGTAGATAGAGGGATGCACATATTTGTACTTGTATTGTACTACAGCTGGATAATTCCTATAAATTAATTGGTATCGTGAAAGAAAGGTATTCGAGAGGAGGAAGAGGCTAAGGGAATTATAAACCCGTACAATAGAAGGAAAGGAAAGGAAAAAAAAAATCCAACAAAGACGGCGACAAAAGAAATTTTTTTTTTTCTAGAAGCAGCCCCGATCCCCAAACCAGCTGGTCAATTCCTCTTAATCTTCAAAGTAATCCATGCCAACCCTCTCATCCCAAAAGTCACAGCAATCAGCACCCCGATCCAAAGTCCAACATCCTTCTTCCCATACCCAAGTGCCGTCAACACCCCCCGTCCCTCAATCTTACACTGATCGGCTAACCCGCTAGGATACATGCACTGACACTCATCCCCAACCCTCGCACAATTATACACCCTCCCTTCAAACTCATTAAACATCATCCCCTGGAAAACGTATCTTTGGTAGTCAATCCAGTAGAAGGTGTAATACCAAAAGTCGTTTAGCACCTTCGGGGAGACGAGGAAGCCGCCGACGGACATCCAGAGGCCGTTCGCGAAGGCGGTTATCGCGAGCGCAGCGACGAAGACGGGGATGAGGCTGGAGATTAGCACAACGAGGGACTCGGCCGCGAGAAGGTCGAGGAATAGCCACATGACGTAGCGGAAGAAGTGCTCGGGCGTTTGACGGAAGTTGCAGAGGAAGACTGTGACAAGGGAGAAGAGGACGGCTATTAGGACTATTTGATCGTTAGTATAATGTAATTGGAACCTTGAGAGGGGATCAAGGGTGGGGGAAGGTTACAAATGAACGGAATTCCAATCAGAAAATTCGATAATAGGAACGCCGTAGGACCGTACAATCCGTTCGCCCGATCCTTGCGGAAACTCTCGTGGTCTTCCAGGTATGCCGGGATGTATGCGACCGCCATGAACGACATGAATGCACCGGAGAAGAATATTGCGTTGATGAAGGGTTGGATGTTATCCTGTCCTCGCCCGAGACGAAGCCAGACTGTTCCCATCATGAATGCCAGGCCTGTTTTGCACTGTTGGTAAAACTAAAAAGCAATGGCACATTGATCGGGAGTGCCTCCAAGGGGAAGGGGTCTGTGGGCATACCAAGATACATAATAACCCTAATCCAATAAGCCAGCAAATCTCTATAACTCTTCAACCAAAGCCTCTGCAACAACACGAACGTCTGGTAAAGCACGCCCGTCGGAGCCCCAGACGTACTCATCGCCCCCTCAGAGTCTGCAAATGGAGAGGAGGTGATCTCTGTAGCCGAGCCCTTTGGAGACCAAGCCTCCATTAGCCGATCGAGTCTCGCGATCCGGCTTTCCTCGCTGCCAATGTTTGTCGCGCTGCTGTCGAAATCTGTGTTGCACACGTCTAGCAGGAATTCTGCCGGGTTGGTCAATGGTGGGATGGGCGCGCCTTGGGCGGAGAAATATGGGACCACCTGGTCCACCGAGCCGGAATAAACTAGCCTGCCAGCGGAGAGGAGAACCAGTTGTGAAAAGAGGTTGAATGTTGCAGTTGTCGGTTGATGGATGGAGGCTATGACTATCATCTTGACGGTTGTTAGATGCTTCTTAATACTCGAGGACATAATGAGAAAAATTCACGTTCTCATCCCGAGCGACCTGCTGAATCCTATACATGACTTCGTATGCCGCCTTTGAGTCTAACCCGCTCGTCTATACACCTCCTATTAACATCACAATCCGATCAAAGGAAACAGAAGAATGGGAACAAAACATACCGGCTCATCCAGGAACAAAATCTTCGGCCGAGTAATCAACTGTGAAGCGATACTAACCCTCCTCTTCTGCCCGCCGGAGATACCCTTTGCGATGGGGGTACCAATCTTTGTATGCGCTTGCTTCGCCAATCCGAATGCTCTGATCAACTCCGATACTCGGCCGGCATGGTGTTCGGCTCCCGAGAGGCGGGCGGCAAATTCGATGGTTTCTTGGACTGTTAAGCTGCCTGTGTGGTTATTTTGTTAGAGCTGTAGGTGGGAAGAAGGGGAGGTGGGGGATACCTATGAGCGCATCCTCTTGCTCAACATAAGTACTAATCTCCCGAAGAGTTTTTGCTTGGAGCGGAGCATTGTCGAGGTGGACTTGACCCTTCACGGAAGCACTCGCTGCCGCGGGTCTTCTTGCGAGGACGTTTAGGAGGGTGGTTTTCCCGGATCCACTGGGGCCCATGAGAGCTACCATGTCGCCTATTTGTGCCACAACCAGAAATTAGCACACGTACAAATAGTTGGGCGATTGGGTAGGCGTGAAGTTTCCACAATAGAATAATGGAAGAAGAAATACCTGGCTGAGCACATCCCTCGACATTCTTCAAAATATCCAACGCCTCCTTAGTCTTCGAGTCTTTAATCGTGACGGTGAGCCCCTTCCACGAGAACTGGGAAATCTCTTTTCCGCCGCCCTTGGGGAGGGATTCCAAGTCGATATTGTAACTCATTTTTGTCGTGTCTCCTTTTCCCCCTTCAGAAGAGTATACCGGTAGCGGGTTATCCGATTCGAGTAAAAAATAGAAGAAAACCGTCGAACGTGAATGAAGGACCGAAAGTTGGAATCCCGAGCAACTATGAAGAAACCAACACAGGAAACTGTATTCGTACCAAACTTTGACTTCAGCAAGGTTCGAACCTATCTTTTATCATTCCCTTATTCCCCCCGCCCCCCCTACCACCTAGTATGACTGTGACCACCACCTCCATATTCCCGCTTACCCCCCAAAAACCAACAAGCGAAAGCCCTAGTCGGCGACCCCCCGACAGGCACTTAAATCCAGTTCGGCGAGTAGAGTGCACGAGCCACACATACACACTAGGCCAGTTGTGTGCGATATCATAAGCTAGAGTCACGTTTGGCGCGGCTTAACACATCTTGTCTTCAAGGGTCGCCGACCAAGCACCTTAAGTGGGCGTAGGGTGGGTTAAAGCTTAAGCCACTTAAGTTAAGCTATCATATCCATACTGCACCGCCCACACACACACACACGCACATCTGAGACAATAACCCTGTAAGCAGCGTTGCAACGGCGACCACGTTATGGTGTATTTTTTTTTTTTCCTATGGTAGAACGCCGATGGGCGGACTCTTCAGAAATCGAGAATGTGGAAAAATGGGCTGAAGCCAGCGAGTGCAAGCACGGAATATGCTAACCGCCTATGGTAAGCGGGGTAAGGCTGAAAGTCACCACCACCATGTTCGGCAGAGCCCGAGTGATGGATCCCCTGCTCGGAGAAATATATGGCACCCTGTTTGAAATTGCTGACCGGGGACGTTCTGTCACGGAGAGCGAGGTCACATTTCAACTTTTGCTTTCCCTTGCCCTTCGTCATCGCTTCTCTTCCAGATTTTCTCTACTCGCAGCCCCCCACCATCGCCTGCTCGCGTAATACGTCGATACATAACAGGACTCACAACCGTCCCATAGCCTATATGCAACATGGACTCGTGCAGCTGACAACATCCTCGGCTTGGCAATTCCATGGCAATGGTTACGATATGTTAGTTACCGGTGGACTCCGATCCTCCCGTCCATTCGAGACCCTGTTCAACGACAACCGGGAAAGCACCACCCACCACACTTCTATTTCTGTTACCGCTCTTGGGTAAAGGAACCGTGGGGAGGAATGCTTGATTAGTTATTTGCTCAAGTTCGCGCGTACGGCAGCTAAGCGGCGCCAATTCGACATCGTCCCGACTCACACACAAGGGTGCCCGGGTACGGACGTACAGTAGGTGAGCAGACAGCCAGGGATCAGGGGTGTCAAAGCTTCTTGCTCGTTTGAACAATTTCCATACCAAACCCGTGAGGAACTGCCTGGTCGCCCACGTCCTTACCCGAATATTGGTGGATTGATTAAGCTGATTTCGCCAAGCCTTTTTCCATGACACGATTTGGTCGCGTCGAAGTGGTCACTTTAGCTGGTCCTCCTCTTCCAGTAGCCAGCGAGCGGGTTTGTCCGCCCGTTCTGCTCGCATTAAAAGCAGAAGGATCAACCCATCGGACCTACCGCATTTGGACATGTTCTAGTAACCAACTGCGGCGTGGTTACTACTTGTACCGTACGGCGACCACTCGTACAAGCAGTACGAGTACAAGTACCTGTATTTCTTTTTAGTATGCTGCGATGTGATAGGTTCTCTAGTGCTCGCGTGAGACACATTGATTACTATCGGTTGGGGGAGTTTTGCCTGCCCGAATGTCTCAGCTCGAGCTAAGACTTTCTTTCTTTACAATCCCTAGGTGTGGCAATGGCATCCCACGAAATTACCACTTTGGCGAGCACTCGTGTTACAACACGGCCGATTTAGACGGGAATGGCACCGGTACTCGAGTACAGTACCGATCGAGAGTGTTCCTAAATCGACTGAGCCGAAGTGAGAAGAACCAAAATTCCCCTCTCCCCCCACCAACATCACTATCGCCATTATCTTTATCGCTCCGAGATGTCTC
Organism: Tuber brumale; assembly: GCA_014065205.1. Lineage (NCBI taxonomy): Eukaryota > Fungi > Ascomycota > Pezizomycetes > Pezizales > Tuberaceae > Tuber > Tuber brumale. Next base: position 427,596 of record JACCEG010000090.1, on the reverse strand, counting down.
ACTCGACAACCCCCCCGCGCTCGGGAAGGTGCTTTTGCATTTTTGAGAAGCGAGCTGGATGAACGCCGAAGGTTGCGGTGGGTTGCCTCATCAAAGGTTTTGTTTTTTTTAGCCTGGGAGTTGCCTTCGGAAAATCTCGAGTCCGTGGACGGCGGAGGGTGAGGCGCTCTTTACTGTAGAGTGTCTTGTAACAGGTAGTCCCTCCCCCGTGCTGCTGGTACACTGTACTGCACTGTGCCGCACGGGCCATTGTTTCGTTTCGCTGTATCGAGCTACGAGTGCTATAATTAGTATGATTCCTTGGCGGGGGGATAATTAATACGCTTCAAGCGGGCCAGGGGTCACCCCGTTTGGAGTCGAAGGGGAGAGGGGATGTGGCAGTTGCCATACCGTACCCGTAGTGTGGATTCACAGAGTATGACGAGTTGTCGGTAGAGTACCGGTACCGGTACTCGAGTACTTTGATCTGGCTATCTAGTGATAGCACGGGTGTGCGTGGAGAACGAGAGGATGGGAACTTAATGTATTTCCTAGCTACGAACGTTGCTACCTAAGTGAATACATGACTGCCAAGCCGTGACGCCCACTGTGCTCTCCAACCCTAACGTCCGTCCGTGAGGTAACCCCAGTACTACATACCACATGCTAACATCTAGCATATTAATCTACGTAAATACCTGCACGGTCCCTCACCTGAGTGTGCTCTATACTGTACTGTACTCCTCTCAATACCGGCAGTAGTGGTCAGTTCCAGCACGGTGCAACGGCAAACCCCATGTTTTGCCCCAGAGTAGGTACCCGCCAGGAAATGTGGAAGATGCGGGAGAGAGATGTCGCTATACACGTCGACATGCACCGTATCAGATAAACCACTCTTTTTCTCCCCGGGTTCCACGGGCAACCCGGTACCACCCAGCATGGGATGCAAGACAGAAAAGCCTAACAAGAACTCACAATTCTCGCCGCATGCTATACAAAAGCACTTTCACCACAGGGCTTTTATTCTTACGATGCAGACTGCACCATGGTGCTAAACTCATGGGGCCAGGGTGAAAGTATATAGTACCCCGGCAACTTGAAATCTTGGTCCCTCCCCTGACACGCGGATCATCCTGCTCCCGGTGAACAAGTTCTCCGGGCCGGACACAACCCTGCTTGCACTGGTACGGGGTTCGATATTCCGGGCCCATCAAACCGCCGCAGCCCCCGTTGTCTATGATTTGATTCTACCGGATTCTTTGTCGCCGGACGATTCTGCATGGGTGGTCAGAGGCGCACAGAAATACACACCTTACTGCGTGCGATTCTGGGTGTTTTTGTATCGGATGGAAGTCTAAAAATTCCTAACCTCTGATATAGAAGATGTATTCAGTGCCCCAGATTTTCACCTTATCTCACCTAAACTTAGCATCACGGCCGCAAAAAATGCGTGATTGATACCACGACTTGCCCACCCTGTGTTGGACCCCAGGCTAAACGTTCCCCCTCTTTGTCCTTCTCCTCATTGCTACTAGGGTCTCCAAAATGTGCCGACCGACTCCAGATCCCAGTTGATTTCTACTGATGGACGTTTCGGACTCAAGGAGGGATGTCAAACACTTTAGCCCCGTATGACAACTTTGCAGGCGGCACCGTAAGGGGCTAGGTAATAGGAAAAGGGAGTCGCGTGTTGTGTGCTATCATACTGTTCATTGGGATTTTCAGTCCATTACTTGTGTCTTTTATTTCCCGCTCTACCCCCCTCATCTAGACCTTATCATTATTACGAAATATTTTCTCGGCGCTGCTGCTCGATTGCCTCTGGGCTCTCGGTTTTCATCGACACCCCCGACCACCATTATGCTCTCCCGGGTCCCCCACCGCCCTAAATAGTCCGCTTGGGGTTTTGGCCGCCCGGGTTTCAATGAATATTATTATTATCCTTGTTTGCCGACACGGCTTAGGCGTGGCTGTACAAGTACTAGTATATCCCTGTGTGGGGGGGTTGGATTTGGATCACTTTGCTTTACGGTGACGAGTTCTTTTCGAGTGCCGGTTTATGTGGGGGATGTTAATATGATGCCGGGTTGACATCCCGGGCCGGGCAGTGGGGATAAACTAACTGGCTAATACGCCCGGAATGGGATGAACGAGCTACCGGCGGGCTTTATTAGCCCATCTCGTGGCCGGGGGATAGGCCACGGGGGTGGATAGGAGTAAGGATATTTTATGTCCCGAACCGGGTAGAGTATCGTAAGAAAGTTCGAGTTTCTCCGGACTAAGTTATGCGACAACCAGTGTGTGACCCATGAGAATTCCTTCCCACTCTAGGAGAGGGGGTGGTGGTTCGAGGAGTCTATTTCCTAGAGCAGGTGTCATTTATATTGTGTGCCGGAAGATAAGAGGGGTGCCTTCTATTAAACTACCGGTATAACCTTTGTGTTCGCTTTGGAGCTAATCTTATTTGAGTGTTAAGGAATGATCTGTTTTCGAAAAACACTGAATATTTTTTTTTTTTTTTTCACCAGTATCATACCAGATATGCCAAACTGGGCTAAAGATTTAGGCACGGTTCGGCACGACACTTTTATAGAATAAGGTCTATTTTGGCTGGTCACAATATAGATACATATATAGCAATCAAAGTTGTAAATGGCATATCTTCCAAAATAAATTTATGGCATATTTCAGAAATATAGGTGGAGTGCTTTCATCCTGTCATACTTGTTGTCAGAGTAGTATGCTTGAAACCTGTTCAGGATATCTTTTAATGATAGAAGATTTCACAATGGTTATCAGCATATATTGGACTCAATTAACCTAGAACAACTACTGCTTCACCCCCCTCCATAAGTAATTTAGAGGGGTTTAGTTCATAGCCCTTAACCTACATCTATAGTTCTCATATTTTTACCATATAAATAATATTATATAGAAAATAAAAATTCGTTGCAATATTTCCGTACACATGATACCAAGCACACCCCTGAAATTAATAAAAAGATTCACTTGCCATAAAAATAGTGTGTTCCAAATCAGGCCTAAATTTTACCGCATTGAAGTCATTCTTGGTATAAAAGAATATAAAAAAAATGCTGTTTTTCTTGAAAATAGATTATTAGTTAAAGTAGAAAATTTTCGAAGAAATTCTGGTGTTTGACAGGTTCTACTTTTATTATTTTAGAGTTTGAAGTGCTAGTAAAAATTGAGAAAAATTGAGGCTAAACATTGTTTTAATTATAGTTCCTGCTATTCAAAAAGGGGACCTGGCTGTACAATGAGTGTTACATGTAGCTGTACAAATTTGATTGCCAAGACTTACTTTTTAGGGTATAATTATAGGTTTCAAGTGTAGGGTTAGAGGTATAAGGTTATGATCAAACAATTAACTAGTATTATAATATAAGTCGATGAATAGATGAATATATAGGTGGTATAGTTTTGTTATAATTTAATAAGATAAGAGAAGACTACATGTTGATACATACAGTATTAAATTTAAGTACAATATATTATTCCACCTTGATGAGGTTGAAAACAGGTCTGGGACTTTTATACTTATACTTTACAGTATTATGAAATTCAGGAGAACTATGAACAATTCTGTGATAATATGCCTCACATATTCACTCTACTCTTTGTCCAAATTTGAAAATTATTAAAGCACTTGAGTAAAAGTCTTGGTAAAAACAGTAGATAAGCTGTTAGGCATATGGAAATCTGAGACAAAGAGCACAAACCTCACAGTAGGTTAACTACACACAGACCCTAGATTTACTGAAGCCAACACCCCCCTCCGGCCCACTTATAGGGCCCACACGTCATTAGGGAAAGTTCAAGGAGTTGTGTCCCATAACTATAATGTCACATTAATGAAGTCCTTTTTTTTTTTTTTTTTTTTTTTTTTTTTTTTTTT
>JACCEG010000090.1:402593-419430 GCA_014065205.1 Tuber brumale | reverse complement strand
CACATGACCTATTTAGAGGTCATGTGGTTTTCGCACATGACCTTACCTGAAGGTCATGGGTTTCGCTCATATGACCACTAGGTCATATGACTACTTTGCGTGATGAGAAGTATGAGTCACGATGGGCGATGGAGAGGACTATATAAGGAGGACGATGGGACATTGTAGTTAGCTCTTCACGCAATCACTTAAGTAACTCTGCTACGCTTAAGGGATGGGCCTTCGGGCCCAAGACTATTCTACCAATACCAAGTCGGTACGCCAGAGAGGATCCACTATCAGACAACAGAAGATGACGGACGACGAACGACAAACAACGGACATAGCGAATACCGGGACGATCGGTATCCGAGACTCTACAACCTATGGATGATGACCTGTCATTCCCCATTCAGAGGATCCGAAGGCAGAACCTTACAGTAGCTGACTGTGCTGATGCTAAGTGAAGCTATAGTAAAAGTAGAGTAAAGAAGTTTCCGGATATCGTGAGATACAAGAGGAGAGGATAGAATGTCCCAGGAGTGTAGACCCCTGGGGAAAGGGATGAAGAGATAGACCCTGAGGGCAGAAGGGAGTACTGAGATAGCCTGCACCTCCCCTGAGAGGGGGTGCAGACAGAGAAAGTAGTGATAGTTCAGTGTGGTGTTGAGTCTGTCCTGATTAGGGAAGAAATTTCAATTACCGGAGGTGTAGCGGAGACGGAGGATGTATTATTCAATATATTTCTTTTCTTTTTTCTTTTTTCAAATCATTTTTATTTAGTATTAAGGAACAAGGTCACGTCAGCGCAAGCTATGTAGACCTAAACCTCCACCCCTGCCCTGGCCCAAAAAGGCTGAAGAAAAACTGTCAAGCTAAAGCCAGTTGGTGTAAAAAACTCCCCCTAACCACAACTGCTACAGTATACACGAACCCAAAACCTCCACAGACGTGCAACATAAGAGAAATCCCAAAACCCCAACAGTGTACTAACCAAAACACCAGAATGAAACCCCAAACTAATGAGAATCCATAAACCGAACTCTAAGGAATACCATGTGGCCTAAGCTAGTCAGATATACTGAGGTCGCTATTATAGAACTGGTCCTGAGCACTAAACGGGCGAATTTATGCTACGCATGATATGCTTGGCAACAGGAGCAAGGGAAACAAAAGCAGGAGAAAGCCAACCGAGGCAGGAGGAAGGCAAGTGGTAGGGCCCAAGAACCCCCAGGGGTCTGCCAGAAAACTAGGACTGGTAAGGAGGCCAGCAGCCAAGGTGCAGACTAAGAAGAAGTGGTAGTAAGGTACCAGCTGGGGGAGGTAGTACTGGTCTGAGACCAGCAGGAAGTATAGTAGGCAGTAAGGTGCCAGCTAAGGTGGGGACTTAGCAGTAGGGTGCCAGCCTGTGGTAGCAGTAGGATGCCAGCCGATCACAAGCGAAAAAGTGTGGAGGAGGGGCAGACCCAAGTGTCAAAACAACTATCAGAATTGTGTTCATGTCTTACTAGGCGGCCCCCAGCAAGCCCCAGCCAAAGCCAGCAGTTTTACCACATCTCTTATGTAGTCCCTTGTTCTATGAGAGGTAGTGTCACTATAGTGGATGGGATACCACCTGCTGAAGCGATGAGTGAGGAAGGGGAGTGGCGAAATCGACTGTAGCCTGTTGAGGAGACCCGACACAACTCCCCAGTTTCTTTAGGGGAGGGATACAGCAATCCATTGTAATCGCGTACCGCAAACCATAGTCCCAGCCATCTGTCATAATGAAAAGAAGGAAGCCTGACCATGCTGATGCTAAGTGAGGCCCAGCAAAAGCGGGGTAAGTGAGGTACCCAGCACCGTGAGATGCTGGAAAAAGAGGATGGAGTATCCCTAGAGGGTAAACCTCAAAGGGAGAGGGCAGTAGAGATGGACCCGAAGTCCAGAAGGATGGATGGTGATAGTCTACACCCCCTCCAAGGGGAGGGTGCAGACCGAAAAGTGGTGATAGTTTGGTGTAGTGTTGAGTTTATCCCAAATAGGAAATAAATTTCAATCACCGGAGGTGTAGCAGAGATGGAGGATGTATTATTCAATATATTTATTATTAGTATTATATACATTTGTACCATATACTATAGCTTATATTTGCAGCTGGAGGTTCCTTTTTAATCTTTTTCCTCCATCCCGGAAGATGATCAGAAAGGCTTGATACTGGAAGTGGCTGCCTATCAGGGCATCTTGGGCAACCCTCAATAAGCACAAAATCAGCAAGCTTCTGCTCAGGATGCTCTGCATGGAGAAGGCAGAGTTCCTATTTCTGTCAGGCTGTCAATCCAGATCTCTTTGTTGATTTTGTGGTAGGCATAACTGATTTTCAAGAGGTAGAAAATAGATTTCGAGTTTGTATTGTAATCAGAATTCTTCATGGTATTCAGCTCTATATGTACTCCATCAATTACTCTTCTCCTCAATTACACACTATTCTTATACTACTTGCTGGTTTTTCCTCCTCGCATGATTCTCTCTATCTGACCCCACCTTCTTTCCTTTTTAAGTATAGTCTCTCCAACCATGGCTGCAGCATCTGGTTCAACAGAACAGCTTTTGGCTTCTGCAGGGGGGGGGGGTTTCTCAAATATCATACGGATCTGAAACCTCCCCTTTTCCGGTTCAATGGGTGAAATTCTATGAGAATTCAGAGTTACTGGCTATTCTTAACAGTTTAGCGAGGTATCCGGTTCACCGCAATCCGGGATAGCGAGGTGCAACTGTACCGTAAAATCTCGTGAAATCCACTATCTCCGGCCTGACGAAACTCTAACTTGGGAAGGAATAGCGGCTGCTAGATGCGGTATCGTGGGATCTGCCAAACCTCGCTAAATGGTGTCAGGCTGTGTTTTACCTCATAAGCTAGACTGTACAAGGCTTAGCCAACGGCCGAAGATAGTGGATTTCAAGAGATTATACGGTACAGTAATTGGACGGCGATTCTTCTGCGCAACACTTTATGCAACTTAAGCCTATTTACCCGTCGGAACTATCCGTGTGTCTCAATGGAAAATTTCCTAAGAAAAACTATTACCGGTACTTGTAACTCTTCCAAGAAATGGAAGATTGAATGGAAGCCCCAACACCACAATATGCATGTAATGCACCCACAGTATGGCAAGGGATGTTACCTGTACTCGAGTATCCCCTGTCCCGAGGGGGGAGGGGGGAGGGGGGAGAGATGGATTGAGCACGGTTGAAGACAAGGGAGTTTCTCCCCACGATCACTAGTTTGTATATCGATCGCATGCCACGTACAATGCAGTGTACTCGAGTACAGTATTATACTAGGGTGTGAGCGCAAATACAGTGACACGAAAAAATTAGGTGTGTGTGACCATAGGGACAGCCAATCTTGGCTCGATTTTCAAGGCCGAACAAAGACACCCCACCCATGATTGGCTGATTAGCCAATGAGCCAATCAGAATGACTTCGCCAGACTTGCCCTTAACCCCCGGTACAGTACTCGTACAGTGCTGTAATGTGAAGCAACCTTTCTTTTTCCTTCCCCATGGCAAAGAAAGATCAGGTGCCGAAGCAGGCTGTCCTGATTCCAAATGCCCGGTATTCGGGGCGATTCTCCCTCGCGTCAAGAATCAATATATTTCCGCTGGCCGTGATCCTGTGATAATTGAAACGACTGAAACCCGAAGACGTTGGAGTTGCCTCTCCTGGTCAGGTTCGTTGTAGTTGTATTTTTCTATTTATTTGCCCAAATGAGGGTTAAAAACAGGTTTTTTTCTTCAAGATATTCCCGAGAGGAATTCTGGACGCCTTAGCGTGAGGTTCATTTATTTTAGTTCTTACAAGTACTGTACTCGTGTGTAATTCTTGGCATAGAGTGATAGGCGAGGTTGACCAGTGACAGCTTGCAAAATACCCGCCCGATTAAAAAGTCGTGCGGGTGCCCGCGAATTCCGGGAGAATCAACGTACTGTATGTCCTCTTCTTCTAAGCCTTATCGGATCGAGAGGGGCGAAGTGGGGGTAGGAAGAAGAATCCGGCCTGCACCACAAGATATTTGACATGAAATTCACACCAAGATACCGGGACTGCAAGGGGAACAAAAGAATTGTATGAATGAGTAAACTGTCCCAGGGCGAGAGATAAAGTGTCTCGACAACGGTTAACTACATTCCGACTGGCACGAGTGCACCGGGCTTTTGAATAGGCACGTTCCTCAGTGTAAAAAGTCTTCCGTGCACGAGTAGATAATATTATAGAGAAATAGTGACCAAAGCACATCGGTAGAATTCGTAATATGGAATATATTGGTATCTATGGAAGTAGAGAATGTTTTAGGGATCGGTAATGGTATCCAATAGAACCCAAGCGTCGTGCTTCAATTCATCCGCCTCTCGGTCAGCAAGACCTTCACATCTAGCTTTGAGGGGTAAAGCAAAGAATACTAACTCCAATACTATCACCCTTCTCTTTATCAACCCACATCCCCTCCCAGATCGCCAGTTTCTCCGCAACCAATGCCGCGTCTGTGATTCCCAGCCTGCCAGCACGTAATCTAAATGCCACCGTCCTCGAAATCTTTTCTTCTTCCTGTTTCTTTGCCCCAAGTTTGGGTTTCGTAGGCGTGACTATACCAAATTTGTTAGCAGGGTCTATCTCCCTCCAGAGGCTTCTCGAGTGTGGGTTTAAAGGGGGGACATACCGCCTGTTTCTATGAGCCTATCATGCTCGGTCTTGTGAAGATTGATCCAAGCTACCCTCTCTTCACCTCTGCGGCCACATATTTTGGGATTTTTAAGATGCGTCCGGAGGTATCTTTGGGATATTCCCCCAGTTAAAACCAAGGAGCAGCTAGAGACAGGGTATTTGAGGGAAGGTGGATTGGGATCAGCAGTGACAAGGTCCGGTGGTACTTGTAAGGAACCCGGGGAGGGAGTTAGGCTTTGCGGGATTGCCTCATTATTATCGTAGATGTCAGCTTGGACGCAACTTTCGGGCATGCCTTTATTGGAGTTGTCAGACATGACTATGAGGGTAGATATTGGGCTAGGTATGATGAAAAGTACCAGCTAGGGGTGAAATGGATAAGAGTGAGGAAGAAGAGACAGCTTGGCTTGAGTGGTGAAAGAGGGGATTGAGGTAGATATCGAGACTTTTGAACGGTCCTACAAAGCACCGAGAGTTAAGGGTGGAGGGGGGGAGATTAAAGAACCCCTGATTGAGGCAGTGGGAGAATGCAGAGGTATATCGCTGCCCTGTTTCTCTATTCTGGTGATTGCCGCCTCAGGGCTCATGAACTCTCACTCTTGAGCTGGTTTGGCTGAGGTAATAGCTTGCATCGGGACTTGGCACCAACTGTTATTATTATGTCCCCCCAGTAATGCCACCACTACAATTGAGGACTGAAGAATAAAAGAAAATATGATTCACGAGTGTGATTAAGCCCAAAGGGATGAAAACAAAACCTACGGTGTAGACAGGGAAGACTTGGAAATTCCCGCAATTCGCATGAAACGATAGCAAGTTATGGAGAGGAAAATAGTATTGGGGTTTAAGGTCCAGTTTCTGTCAAATATGTCCGTTCGTAACCGCAACCTATCAGCCGGGCTATCCAGCCCAGGGCTGGGGAGAATTTGTGCGAGTTGCTTGGGTGTTGAAACGCGGTTGTGGTAGGTCATACAAATATGATAGATCCGATCGGAACCCAACGCTCGAAAAATCCTTTTCCCTCTTTGACCCCGGCTTGAGCGCAACTAATGATTGGGGGGGAAGGCGATCGGGAAACTGAAACAACAGATGTGAGCGCCAACAGTGGATATCTTGCGTATCCGTAGGTGAGCGTCAGTTGTGACTTACCCCGCTATTGCACCACACAGATATCTGAGAGAAGTTATATTTTTGCGGCATGCAATAGCAGCCGTGTTTGCAGAGGCTGTTGAACTGAACCTAGAGATAGAATCCAGTTAGCAGTATTACCACGTTTTATTTCAGTGCAATTAGAAATCCGCCTGCGGGTGTGCCTCTGGGGCTGCTGCTGGAGCCGACGTCCCTTGGCGCGCAGCCAGGAGGCTGTCGGTGACTGCTTACTACTACAACCTGCAGGGAGAAGTCCAAAATTCCCTCCCTTGGATATGGGGGGGTGAAAACACTGCGAACACTGACCCCCCCACCCTAGCCTAACACAAAAAAAGCAAAAAAAAAAACATTGCACCGTATCAGGAAAGGCAACTCCAAAGTCCTAGCGTGAGGTTCAGCTACCCAGTTATTACAGCATTGTATCGAGGGAAATTGATTCTAGTACGGTACGGTACAAGTGGTACGGTACAAGTACAGTTCCATTGCGACAGCCTCTGTTGGGTCAAGGCGTTGTTTTGTCGGAACGGCAGGGTTCAAGACATGGTCCTCGGGTTGGTCGCGGACGGGGGAGGGGGCAAGCAGCGGTATCCTACCAGTAGGAAAGGAGACAAATTCTCCCAAACAAATTACTAGATGGAAATAAAACGGAAAGGAAAGGAAGGAATCTAGTGAAAAAGGGAAAGACAAATATTTCCTAGCTCAGTGTCGATGAGCCGATGAAGTTGTGACTTTCCGAATGCTCATCTTGTCTCAGATTATGTTTTTCTGGATGACGATAACCCCGTTAAATACCCCAGTTGTGGTACCCCCCGAACGGTGTACTGATTTCAGATACAGAAACAATGCGCTCCACCGACAAACACCTTCGCCGGCGACAGCAAGTCCACATGGGTGGCTTACAGACGGGTACTGTTGTACTCATGAACGCGCTCGCAGAAGCCAACGCAGACTCGCAAACATGTTGCGCTGATTATGGGTCACGAATTCCTTGAAATTTGTGGTGGATGTGGAGTACTTAATCAGCCCGGGGTTGCGGCGGCTAGCCACAACCCGCGGATGCCGGTTGGCTCGCAACCGTGGCCGCTCCTCCAGAGCGCCCGACAGCCCAGGTAACTTTGTGGCTCACCACAGTATATGTGCAACAACCGATAAGTGTCAATCATGTGGCTGTGTGTGCAACCTAATATAACCAACCCAATACTGGACCAAATCAAGTGGAAAACCCGTAGATATGTTTTCAAGGCAAGGGAGAACAAAAGTACGGTTTTTTCACTCAGTTTGGTATATTATTGGGTCGGCTATATTATGTTGCACACTGGGCCACCACTCAGCTACATAGTTGACACTTCTTGGTTATTGCACCATATTTTGATACTTTCTTTTTTTTTTTTTTATCTTCATATATTTCATTGTTATTTAGGGTACAAGAATCTGCATGCAGTGCTAGCTATGGCATAAAACAATCCCTACTCCACCTTCCACCCTGCCCGAATGTATCCCCAAGACCCTATAGTGTGGGCCTAACCGTATATCTCCACCCTAAAAGCCCCTAGATATCTATTCGAAAACAGAAGAAAAGACCTTAGAGGAATGGAGGAGAGTATAGGAAAGTAACCACCAAGACCATCTCCACAAAACAAAAAAGATTTCGCACCAAAATCCCACAACTATACTGGTATATACTCGCTGGCCGATGAAACTTAGATGTATTCCCAGAATATAACTCAAACCAAGATACGTGCCAACTGTAGGGGACAGTGGGAGAAGAGGGCAGTAGTAGGGTACCAGTCAGGGAAAGGATGTAGCAGTTGGGTGCAAGCCGATCCAACTATCGGGTCAGGAAGGAAACCGAAGATAACTGTGTCAACTCTTGGTAGTCATGTTCATGTCTGACTAGGCAGTCCCTAGTGGAGGACAAGTGATTTTCCCGCATCTCTCATGTAGTCTCTTGTTCTCAGAGAGAAAGTTTTAGGCATATGGAAATCCGAGACATGTGCACAGACCAACGGTAGGGTAACTGCGCACAGACCCTCAATTTACCGGAGTGCCAACACCCCCCTGCGGCCCCCTTATGGGGCCCGCACGTTATTAGCGAGATTTCGAGAGTTGCGTCCCATAACTAAAATGTCACATCAATGACGCCCACTTCATAACACCATATACGTCGCCGCCGTCCGTCCAGCCGCATGCTGTTCGCAGGATATATGAGAGGGGACCTTTGGCGACATCTGGGAAGTGGAACGGAGGAAGTCCATGGAACGCGCATTGAGATAGTAGGCTTGAAAGTTGGGCTTCCTAAACTATGGGCCGAAAGTGACGGGACGTTTTCGGAGAAATACTCTAGGAGGATATCCCAGTAGTGAAGGCTATTAGGGGTATACTGAATCCACCCATACCCTTCTGAGATCAGCTGTAGGTTGGTTGGTCCTAGTAATAGGACCCCTCTACGGAGGCCGGCGGACCAAGGGGAAGCATGCTCAGAATGGAAGACCTAGATAAGTCGGAGACCCTTAAGACACTGACACGTCGGGCTCGGACTTGCGATTGGCACTAGGTGGCCCGGCATGAACCTGATCATTTCGTGACTGAAGAGACGACTGGACGATAGTCAACAAGACTAAAGTCATAGAAAAGTCTAGGCAGACATCTAAGTTGGAGGCGGCTGTTTGGTATAACTAATAGCGCAGTCATCTCAACGGGGGAATACTATTCCGAGTCCGCGAAAGGGTGTGATAAGTTTCAGGGTCAAACGGTGTTCGCACTTATAAGATTCTGGACGTTTGCGTATTAAAACCAGAGTGGTNTCCGCGAAAGGGTGTGATAAGTTTCAGGGTCAAACGGTGTTCGCACTTATAAGATTCTGGACGTTTGCGTATTAAAACCAGAGTGGTACTTTGGAGGCATAGTAGTTAGAAGTAGTCCTTGAACACTCAGATACGGGATATAAATATCGAAGTGCCTCCCGAGCTTTACAGACATCATCAAGCAACGGAGGAGAGATCTTATCAATATAAAATTGTTTACCTCATAAATCTTTACTTTACTTTTACTTTATCGAGACGAGCTTTTCTCGACAGATTCTCCGAACAAAGATTTTGGCCTACGTCTCTCCGTTATATACTTGAGTTTGGCGTCTGCCTAACAGTATATTGATATTTCTCCTGTTACCAAGGCTCACTATATGAACTACGAGTTCACTTCAAACTCCACCCTCACCTCAAACTTCGATTACATTTTCGAAGCACCTCACTGTCCAATCTATATTCATTCCTTCGAAGAAATATTTGCAACAGAGCTGTTCGAGATCGAAGAAGAATATACGCAAGAACCCTCCTGGTTTACAATACCTTTCGGGATCCCAACAAGAGATCAATTCAATCGTATATATCGCACTTGGCACCGTTCGGATTTTGGGTGGAATTCGACCGAGTCAGAAAACTTTGTCGACGGGAGCACCCAGTGCTCCCTGATCACGGTCGAAAAGGAAACAGAAGGCACAGTCATCTGGGGGCCAGACATCCCCTCGGCCTGGGCCTAACACATTTTTATATGTACTATAAGTACATCCTAAACCTCGAGAAAAAAGAGATTCAGGTTTTGAGTCCAGAGTCGGACCAACCGAACCATTTTATACCTATACCTTTAGAGTATCTCAAGCATTGGATACCTTACATACGATTCCTTAAACCTTTCAAAGGATATCGAGAACTCTGGTACGAAGTACCAGTAATCACTCATCCTGGGCTCCTAGAACAGCTAGCCTATCTGGAAAGTATCACAATGGCTAAGATACCTCAAGACCCAAGAAAAAGAATCACGGCGGGAGAACCAATGGATACCCGACCCGATACGACAGATAAAACCGATGATATGGCCATATGGAGTCCTTCCCTGTCAACACCTCATGAACCCACATTTCAGAGAGGGAATATACCCTCTCACCGATCCTCCAGTGTAGCAAGTACACATCAGATATCAAGGGCCCCCACGCCTAAATCAGGAGGAGACAATGCCGCAAGCCTAGTAAGGTTGGCTGCCCGTCTTGGGATAACCTTGGATCGAATAAGGCAGGACATAGATACCTCGCTCGTCCAAGCCAATATTGCCTTCAAACATTTGAAGGGGGCTACCCAAGACAATACCTTGAAGTTGATCAAGGTTCAACAGCAAATAGCCGAAGGACAAGATGTCCGCGATAATGACATCGCAATATTGTTGATGCAGCTGGCAGGCGTGGAAAGTGAAGTTAAGGGTATCCAAGAGGAAATGATACGGGAAGTGGCAAGGAAAATAGACGCTCAAGATAAGCATCAACAGGAACATGAAGAGGTAACTACTAGGTTACATGGAACTCTCGTGGAAGAAAGCCAAGTGGCATTAGCCCGTGATCAGACTTTGGAACAAATTGTCCTCAGTCTATGGGTGGTATTCGTAGAATTCCGCGCCCAATCCACTATGCGTGAAAGAGAGGTCAACCGTACCCTAGGACAAATGCGTTTAGATCAGACTACCCGCCAGGCGGAAATCCGCTGATCTCAGGACCAGCAGCAACAGCAAAATGACAAGACTAACAATACCCTGGAGGTATTGACACAGGCGATAAACAGAGTGTTGGCTGCTGCACCAAGTCCCGAAGCTGCAGGACCCGCTCCTTTACCTGCAGTCCAAGAAACGGATGACGAGGAGTACTACGCTCCACCTACACGCAGGAAGAAGGGAAAAGGGAGAGAAGCCGCTGATGCATTCACCTCAGGTGCCCAGGGAGGTAACCCACGGGATCCTAGTGACGACGACGGAGATGATGATGATGATAAGAGAGGAAGACGAAGAGGAGGTCCTAGCCGAGGCAGGCAAGGACAGACACCAGAACAGTCTGGCATGGCAGAAACACTTGCCAACGCGATGGCACTAAATATTAAGCGACCATCAGAGCCTCCCCCATTCTTCGAAGATAGACCCGCACAAGACATATATGTGTGGATCCTTCAATGCACCGACTATTTCGAATGGAACCCGCGAATCTGGGACGACGCCAGGGAACGAGTCATATATGCGCTCAGCCATACAAAAGGAGACATAGTCCTTCCTTACACCATATGGTATCGGAAGGCTATGGACGGACTTCAAGGGGAAACCCAGCAGCCAGAGCTGGTAACATGGACCCGTTTTGAACATGATATGATCAAACGATTTGCTCTGGTAGAAGCCGAAAGACTAGCCCTTCGAGCAATGAAACTAGTCATGTATGACGACAGTAATGAACACTATCTGACAGTCATGCACAACCATAACATTCGTGCATGCATGACCGGGGAGTCATGGAGAGAGGTAGTCGAAGACAAACTTCCGGAACAAATTGTCTGCAGGTTGTCAGCCCTGCAATATATGACGGATCAGGAATGGGAAGAGGCACTAAGGCTATGCGGGCGGTCAGAAGAAGGACTGCTTGCTAGAAAGAAAATTGGGCGAGACCAATCGAAAAAGCCCAAAATAGTCCAAGAGGTCCAAAGAGAAGACCGACGGGACTATCAATCAAAGCGACAAAAGGATCCTAAACCTTATGTCAAGGGAGGTGGAGCCCCACCACGAAAACGAAAAAGGGACGATGAACTGGATAAGCCCAGGAAAAGGTTGGGAGGTGCGACAAAGACCACCCACACAAACTTCGCCCAGGCACATACCGGTATCCCGCAGAGTGTGATAGACACTCGGAGGAAAGAAGGAGATTGCATGCATTGTGGAAAGAAAAACCACACCTATCAAACGTGTTGGGGAGATGCCCATATATCGGCAGCAACGGTCAGCTCAAAACCGATAAAAATGAGAATTCGACGAGCAAGATCGACTATTGTGAAGCCTAAATTAGCTCGCAAAGTCGCTACCGTCCAGAACCCAGCCCGGGTAAATAAGATCCGGGAACTGGCAGACGACGAGGAACTGACCTAGGTCAGTTCATTGGCACCAACGGCGGCGGCGATTGGGTATTCAGTGTCCTGACGGAGCAGGAATCGAAAATGGGGACCCCCTTTGGCTGGGGTGTATTGGGTACCGACCACGACAGGGATCGGGTAGTCCGTATGTAACTACGGGAAGCGAAACTCAAAATGATCAAAGCAGCGAGAAGCAAGTCTCTCCTTTCAGGATCAACGCAAGTGGGCTCTAAGTGAAGGGACCACACGCGGGACTTACGAGCTCGAACACAAGAATCAATATATGGAGAGTCTTGATCGAAAGAGAGGATAGTTAACTTGCCCACATGGCCTGGGAGCCAACAGTACGAAGTTCCTCGAGTCACCTGGTGGTTGCCTGCTACCCGTGTGCAAGCAAGTTACTATACTGAAGAAGTTGGGACATAGCAATGCAAGATCTACCTGATAACAATACACGACAGGAGGACAACCGATGCGGGCCGTTCCACCTACCACACGAGTCTGAGTCATATTATACGTATGTACTATCTTGCCTTCTGGCTAGAGTGTGGGATAGGGATGTACCGCTTTGGTGCGCAAGGCCCCTCTGAGGGAGCTGGATAAATAACCGAAATCCTAAGGGAAAGGACTCAGTGAATACGGGAACCCCATGCCAGGGGAGTAAAATGGCTAATAACCGCCAGAAATAAAATCTGCTATGAGCCTAGGTCTGGTGTGTCAGGAGAAAGCATCCAGCCTGAAAACTGGTTGTGCGCAATAGCGTATCAGTAAAACGCCGCTTAAGTATGTAGACCCAGATTGTTAGAGCTAAAATAGTTACTAGTTTGTCTGTGAAGACCTTAATGGTCGAAACTACACGGGCGTAGTAACAAACATCTTGTTACCTACACCCAACACCAATGATGCCTAAACGAAAGAACCAAAAAAATCTTCTCCGCGCTAAGAGCATGGAGTTAAAAGCCCCAAAACCAAAACGATACAACTGTCCAGAGGGGATCGCTTACATCCATATACACGATAAGCGATACAAAGTTAAAGTCTTATTAGATTCGGGATCCAACGTGTTCCTTATCAACAAGGACCTAGTTGAAGACCTTCGCGTTCCCTCTATAGAAAGTGTCGTGTGAAGTGGCCAAAGCAGGTCACTATGGAATAATAATTCCTTTTGGTTGGTGGCATCGTGAATACCCAGTGTCTCACATAGAAGATGCAGAAAATTGGACCTGCTCCGCAAAATTTGCGAAAACTGTGTGGAAGAAGATGAAGGAATAGCGGATATGTTCGAATATGACGAATCTGTCGCTTGGGATCCTAATGCCTGCCGCATCGGAAGAATCGGAGCCATCAAGAATACGGTGGAACTCGAATCATTACCGAAAGAATACTGGAATTATAAGCATTTGTTTGAAGCACAGACGGCAGAAAAATTAGCCCCTAGACGAACATTCGATCATGAAATTAAGTTGATTCCAGGATCAACTCCCCCCTGGGGGCCGATATATCCACTATCAGAAAAACAGCTTAAAGCTTTACGAGAATACTTGGAAACAATGATCAAGCAAGGAAAAGTCACGCGGAGCCAATCGCCAGCAAGCGCACCCATACTATTCGTACCTGAACCAGATAGTAGACTACGCCTAGTTGTGGATTATCAAAATCTAAATAAGATTACTATCCTCAACAAACATCCCCTTCCACTAATGTCCGAACTCAGAGATAGAGTAGCTGGCGCAAAGATCTTCACCAAGTTAGACCTTAAAGATGGCTACCACCTGATTAGGATGAAAGAAGGAGATGAATGGAAGACAGCGTTCCGTATGAGATACGGACACTACGAATATCAGGTTATGCCTTTTGAATTGGTTAATGCTCGGGCAACTTTCCAAGATATGATGAACCAAGTTCTACAGGAATACTTGGACGTCGGAGTAGTGTGTTACCTTGATGATATTCTCATCTACTCAAAGAATGAAAGGGAATACATCGAAGCTGTTAAAAGAGTTTTACAAAGTCTATCAGACTTTCAGTTAGCGGTATCGCTAAAGAAATCAACTTTTCATACGACGGAGGTGGAATTCCTCGGCTATATGGTGGCGGTCGATGGGGTGTCTATGAGCCCCTGAAAGGTGGAATCCATAATGGTCTGGAAAGCACCTAAGTCGGTTAGGGAAGTACAAGTCTTTATGGGGTTTGCTAACTTCTACCGACCATTTATAAAAAACCTCTCGGCTATTTGCAAGCCAATAACCGAGACGCAAGAAGGAAATCCTAAGAATTTTAAATGGGGGACCGAACAAAACACTGCTTTTGAAGAGCTAAAACACCGATTCACTGCAGCCCCCATACTCCACCACTTTTTCCCCGAAAGAGAAACAGTGGTAGAAACAGATGCTAGCGATTTTGCACTCAGCTGCGTCCTTTCTCAATACTTTGAGAAAAGGCTACATCCAGTGGCTTTCCATTCCAGAAAATGAAATTTGGCGGAGTGCAATTACGAGATCCATGATAAAGAACTTCTCGCAATCCTCGAAGCCTTTAAGGAATAGAGACACTACTTGATCGGAATAGAAAAACCGATCACAGTCTTTACCGACCATCAGAACTTACAATACTTCCTCACCTCAAAAGTCTGGAGTAACCGTCAAATTCGATGGGCTCAGAAGTTGGTAGAATACAATTTTCGCATTGTATACCGACCAGGAACAAAGGGCGGAAAGCCGGACGCATTAAGCAGACGGCCAGAGTACCGTCCTGAGGAGGGAGCTACGCATCGCAAACAGAAAATTTTGAGAGAAAAAAATTTCTTAGTGTCGCTAGTAGCGAGGGTAGGGGATGAAGGAGAAGACTGAGATGGAGATAAAGATTTGGATTTGGAACCTCGAAGAGGAGGAAAGGAACCCATAATTAGGGTCAAGAGATTGAGCAAAAAGGCATACTTGCCAACAAAGGGCTCAAGAATGGTGGCAGGACATGACCTATATGCCATAGAGGATGACATTGTCCCGAAATATGGACAGGCATTAATAAGGACGAGTATAGCGGTGGGGCTACACGAAGGAACTCATGGAAGAGTTGCCCCAAGAAGTGGATTAGCGGTCCGAAGCGGAATCTCTACCGGTGCAGGAGTAATCGATGCCGACTACACCGGCGAACTCAAAGTCGTACTTTTCAACCATAAAGATCAGGACTGCCAAATAAGAATGGGCGATTGCGTAGCTCAATTGGTGGTAGAAAAGGTCAACACCTCGGACATGATGGAAGTCGACGACTTGGAAGAAACAGAGCGAGGGACCGCAGGATTCGGAAGCACCGACATAGCGACAAGATCCTTGATTGTCAAGGAACAGAAACCTAGTATCAGCTAGCTACAGGTATCGGCTAAAGACAACGAACATTGGTACGATATTTCAGAAGTACCTGAAAAAGTTCTAATGTCAAATGCTATTATCCTGCAGAAAGGTATGAAGCAGTTCAATCCTGAATTCTTAAACGACATACAGGCAGCTATCGGGACAGATGCAGTTTGGAGGCAACGGAGGGAAGAACTCATTAAGCTACGAGACAAAGAATAGGATTTTCCCAAGGATTGGACCTTAACCGACGATCTACTATATTATAAGCAAAGACTAGTTGTACCAGACAGTCAGGTGCTATATACCAAGATTGCAGAATGATGTCGCGATGCAAAAGTTGCAGGACATTTCGGACAAGAAAAGACTTTGGAAATAATCATGACAGACTTTTACTGGAAAGGACTTGCGGCATGGGTTAACGACTACGTACCATCATGCGATGAATGCCAACATAACAAATCGCCTAGACACGCTAAGTATGGATTATTGCAACCACTGCAAATACCCTATGCAGCATGGGCGTCTATCTCCGTGGACTTCATTACACAACTACCAGAGTCGCCAGGATGCACTCAGATAATGGTAGTAGTCGATCGATTCACAAAAATGGCACATTTCATCGGACTACAGACCTCGGCTACGGCCAAGGATGTCGCAAACGCATTCCTTAAAGAAGTATGGAGGCTGCACAGCCTACCAACCGAAATCGTCTCGGACATGGACTCAAAGTTTGCAGGAGAATTTTCGGAATCCCTTTGTAAGGCGCTGGAAATTAAGCGAAGAATGTCAACAGCATACCCCCCCCAGACTGACGGACAAACCGAACGTACCAACCAAGTGCTGGAAGGATACCTTCGAAGTTTTGTCAATTACGATCAGGATGACTGGTATCAGCTACTACCGTTAGCTGAACATGCCTATAACAACTCCGCAACCAATGCTCATGGGATGTCACCATTCTATGCGAACTACGGATTCCATCCACAAAATAGAGTGGATGAAGGAGCGTGAAGCTCAAAATCCAGGAGCGACACTCTACCCAAACTGGATTAAGACGATACATGAACTAGCAAGAGGGTCGCTAGAAAAGACACGAGAAGGAATTTCAAAATATTATGACCGGAAAGCTCGACAACAGCCGGACTTCAAGATCGGGGACAAAGTAATGTTAAATGCAAAAAACATCCGCACCCGACGGAAATCCAAAAAGCTAAGTCCAAGGCTATCCGGCCCCTTCCAAATTATGGAAAAACGCGGGTCCAGAGCATTTAAGCTCAACATATCCGATCAATGGAACATTCATCCCATATTCGATGTCGCACTATTGGAACCCTACCGCGAGTCAGTTCATGACAATCGCCAACAACCCCCTAGAGAACCAGGGGACATTGACGGCGATCTACAATGGGAGGTTGAAAAAATCGTAAGAAGCGAGATTCGTTCGTACAGGAAACGAGTACGCGGCCGCTATCAAGAGAAGTGAGAACTGTGGTACTTCGTTAAATGGCAAGGGTGTTCGGAAGATGAGAACACATGGGAGCCTGCCACCGGTATGGAAAATGGGGAGGAAGTTGTGGAGAATTTTCATAATGAAAATCCGGACATGCCAGGAAGGGCAGAAGTAAGATAGTGAGGAAAAGGTTTTCCTACCGTGGCCAAGTAAACGCGGAAGGTTTTTTACCCTGACTACACTGAGTCTTAAAATGTATTTAGAAGAAAAT
>JACCEG010000090.1:221486-399304 GCA_014065205.1 Tuber brumale | reverse complement strand
GAGCGAGGTCGACCATCAGGCCTAAAGAGTAGTCCTCGCGTACCGCAGAAACCGTGTTCCCAGCCGTCTGAAGCATGGGAAGCGAGCGGTCGCCGACCGTGTGGAGGGGCCTCGCTAAGCGAGGAAGGGGGCGAGAACGGGCAGCAGAAAGGCAGTACCGGAACTCAAAGGAAGGAACGCCTCGACGCTCAAAAGAGCAGGAGAAGGCAGTGAGGAGGGGAGGGAGATGGCCGTCACTCCTAGGCAGAAGCCATCGTGGGAGGAGAGGGGTGGTGGATGGTTCGTGAGTACCTGGCGTTGAGGGTTGATTTCAATCGCCGGGTGTGTAGAGGAGACGGAGGATGCACCATATTTGGATACAGAGTAGGTTTATTATATATAAAACCTTACAGGCTATAGGTTTTATTAGGCATTATGTATATACTTGTTGGAAAGCTTGACAGAAAAATTCACTTATAAATGAAAGTTGTGTCCTATCTTAGCACTTAAGCTATAGCTATCTGTAATACACTTTCCTCTTCCTCACCAGAACTACCTTATTGTTAGGCTTATGGAAATCTGAGACAAAGTGCACAGACCTCTCAGTAGGGTAAACTGCGCACAGACTCTCGATTTACCAAAGAGCCTAACACCCCCCTCGGGCCCCGTTAAGGGACCCACATGTTATTAGTGAGATTTCGAGAGTTGCGTTCTATAACTAAAATATTAGATCAAGGACGTCCACTTTATAATACCATATACATTGCCATCATCTCTCCGACCACATGCTGTTCTCAGGTTATACGAAAGGAGTCCTTTGGCGACACCTGGGAAGTGGAATGGTGGAGATCCATTGGAGGTATATTGAGATAGTAGGTATCTAGATTAGGCTTTCTAAACTATGTGCCGCAGGTGATGGGACATTTTTGGCCAAATACTCAAAGAGGATGTCACAGTAGTGGAGACTATTAAGGACATACTGAATCCACCCATACCCTTCTGAGATTAGCTGTAGATGAGTTGGTCCTAGAAATAGGACCCCTCTATGGAGGCCGGCAGACCAAGGGGAAGCATGCTCAGAAAGGAAGACCTAGATAAGTTGGAGATCCTAAAGAGGCTGACACGTCGGGCTTGGACTTGCGATTGGCACTATGTCGCCCAGCATGAAACTGATCACTTTATGACCGAAGAGACTACTGGAATGATAGCCAACAAGACTAAAATATAATCTAATAGTCTATGTGAACAACTAAGTGGAAGACCACTATTTGGAATAACAAATAGCACGGTCATCTCAATGGAGGAATACAATTCTATAACCATGAAAGGGTGTGAAAAGTTTCAGGGTCAAATGGTGCCTGCACTTATAAGATTCTTGACGTTTGTGTATTAAAACCAGAGTAGTACTTTGGAGGCATTTTAGTTAGAAGTAGTCCACGAACACTCGAACGCGTGATATAAATATTGAAGTGCCTCCTTACCTTTACAGACCTCTTCAAGTAATGGAGAAGAGATCTCATCAATATAATATTTTGTCTGACTTTAAACCTATACTTTACCTTTTTTTATTGAGATAAGCCTTCCTCCACAGATTCTCTGATCAAAGATTTAGCCTACATCCCTCAGTTATACTAGAGTTCAGCATCCGCCAAACCCTTATTTTAAACAATTATACACAACCACTTAGCTACTTGAGGATCCCAGAAAAACCTCCGTTTTGATGTGAAAAAGAAGAAGAATAACATAGATGTTTTTCGAAGTTACCTAGGTAACTTGGTCTAGTAATATAATCATTTGAAAATTCTGCAATTTATAGTTCTTGTTTGGGTCAGTACATACTCTAGTGTACAGAAATAGTATGTATCGGACAACAGAGTAAAACTAGCATTCTAGGGGTTAATGGCAAGTGAGGTGAGGGCCAGTGCAATTGCATTACTACTTTAGTTATGCTATAAAGAAGGTCATTACTATTAACAGAGTACTTTCTATTATTATTATTTCTATAAAAACAGTAGCTATAGTATAAATATTAAAGGCTGCTAGGAAGATTATATCCTCATAGGCTATCAAAGATGATATCACAAATGTGACTTAGTGAGGTTAGGGTTTCACATGACTCACACTTATGAGTCATAGTTATATTTTATTTTGCAAATGACTATGCTTGAAGGTTATAGGATTTCATATGACTGAAAGTTGTGAGTCATTGTTAAGTTATGATTAGTTATTTAGTTTTATGACTCATGATTGCAAGTTATATGATTCTATAAAAGTTTTACACATGACTCAAATTATGAGTCATAGGTCTCACACATGTAACTATTTTAGCCATATAATTTGTTTCTTATATTTTAATTAGTTAAAAGTATGAGTAATATAGCAGAAGTAGTGACAATATAAGGAAGGTACTAGGATCTAGGAGATAAGCTCTTCGTGCTTCATTATAAGTTACTTTTCTTACTTATTAGTTTATACTTTTATAACTATAAAACCTATTATATTCTTGACTTCTTTATCACAATACAATTACAGAGGTACTATATTATAAAGCAGAGTTGAAGGAAGTGTATGATAGCTGTTGTTGACTCAATATAAAGAGCTTGCCCATTTGAATACAGATATAAGTCTAAGAACTATAGTTAAGAAGTATAGAGAAAGATATTCTTTACCTATTGCTAAGTTATAAATAAGGATAAAGAATGTAACAGATCATAGGAAACAACAAAGGATCAGAGGCAACAGGTGATAATACTTTGAAACATAGCAGAAATGCATTGGAAAGTAACCTTCATTTTGAAAGAAATTTAACTATCAGATTTCTACTGAGAAAAAAAAAAGTTAGGAAATTTCAGAAAGAGTTAATATTGACTATCAAGTTTATATTAGGCATATGGAAATCTGAGACAAAGTACACAGACCTCTCGGTAGGGTAACTGTGCACAGACCCTTGGTTTACAGAAGAAGCAAACACTGCCCTGCAGCCCCCTTTTGGTGCCTGCACATCGTTAGCAAGATTTCGAGAGTTGTGTCCGATAACTGAAATGTTACATCAATGAAGCCCACATCATAATACTATATACATCACCACCGTCTGTCCGACAGCATGCTGTTCGTAAGATATATGGGACGGGACCTTTGGTGACGTCTGGGAAGCAGAATGGAAGATATCTGTGGAAAGCGCATTGAGATACTAGGCTTCTAAGTTAGGCTTCCTAAACTATGGGCCAAAAGTGACTGTACATTTTTGGCAAAATACTCTAAGATGATGATGTCCCAGTAGTGGAGTTTATTAAGAATATACCGAATATACCCATACCCTTCTGAGATCAGCTGTAGGTTGATTGGTCTTAGTAATAGGACCCTTCTACTGAGTCCGGTGGACTAAGAAGAAGCACACTCAGAAAGAAAGACCTAGATAAGTCACAGACCCTTAAGACGCTGACACATTGGGCTCAGACTTGCGATTGGCACTAGGTGGCCCAGTTTGAAACTGATCACTTCATGACCGAAGAGACTACTGGAATGATAGCCTACAAGACTAAAGTAATAGAATAGTCTATGCGGATATCTAAGTTGGAGGCCGCTGTTTAGTATAATAAATAGCGCAGTCATCTCAATAGAGGAATACAATTCCATAACCGTAAAACGGTATATTAAGTTTCAGGGTCAAACAGTGGTCGCACTTATAAGATTTTGGATGTTTGCGTATTAAAACTAAAGTGGTACTTCAGAGGCATAGTAGTTAGAAGTAGTCTACGAACACTCAGAGGTGGAATATAAATATCAAAGTGCCTCATAAGCTTTATAGATATCACCAAGCAACAGAGAAGAGATCTTATCAATATAATATAATTTCACACTTTAATCTTTACTTTACCTATCTCATCAAGATGAGCCTTTCTCGACAGATTCTCGGATTAAAGATTTGGCCTACATCCCTCCGTTATACTAGAGTTCAGCATCTGCCTAACAGTTTACCAGAAAATACATAACCAAGCTATGACATATGGATCTTTCACAAATTGACTCTAGACTGGCTATCAAGTTTTCTTCAATATTATAAAAAGGGAAACATTTGTTGTTTTTGTCACATAAGATCTAGAGACCTGCGTGCTGTAATGGAAAAAGATTATTGTCAAGATAGACTATAATTACTCAGTTAAGTTGCTTCATAATACCTTAGCCTCTTTGAGTTATCATATAAGAGTGCCATATAAGAAGCAAGTATAACAGATAACTCATATATCTTTTACTTTCCTTTTTTCAAAATAAAATTATACTACTCCTAATGAACTCAAATACAAGAAATAAAAAATTATATGGTGAATTATTTGTATAGTACATTTGAGTGCTAATAGTAAATTTAGATACAAATGTTCATATCATAAGACATAAAGTATTAAGATATCTAGCTATCTCCATATCTTATAACAGTATTAGGTGGAAGCCAACTCTAGAATAACTAAGAGACTTAGACCAAAATCTTCGATCGAAAAATCTTTTAAGAAAGGCTTGTCTCAATGAATATATATGGGAAATATTTAAAGTATAAAACAATATTATATTGATAAGATCTCTTCTCCATAGCTTGATAATGTCTATAAAGCTTGGGAAGTACTTTGATATTTATACTATCCTATGTCTGAGTATTTGCAGACTACTTCTACCTACTATGCCTCTAAAGTACAATCGTAGTTTTAATACAGAAATTTCTAGAATCTTATAAGTGTAAGCACCATTTGATCCTGAAACTTCTTACATTGTTTTACAGTCCTGGAATAGTATTCCTCCACTGAGATGACTGCACTATTTGTTTTACCAAACAGACATCCTCAACTTTAGTTGACTGCATAGACTATTATATTACTTTAGTCTCATTGACTATCATTCTAGTAGTCTTTTCAGTCATGATGTGATCAGTTTCATACCAGACTACCTAATGCCAATTACAAGTTCAAGCCCAATGTGCCAATATCTCATAGGTCTTTGACTTATCTAGGTGTTCCTATCTGAGTGTAGTTCTCTCTTGGTTTACCGGCCTCTATAGAGAGGTCTTATTGCTAAGACCAACCAACCTGTAGCTGATCTCAAAAGAGTATGGGTAGATTCAGTATATTCTCAGTAGTATCTATTACCATGACATCTTCCTAGAGTATTTCAATATAAACAATCTGTCACTTGTAGCTCAAGCTTAGAAAGTCTAATCTTTGAAGATAACTGACTCAATACATCTGTGATAGATTTCTTCCATTCCACTTCCTTGATGTCGCGAAAGGTCTCCTCTTATATATACTGTAAATAGCATGCAGTCGGACTGATAGTGGTGACATATATGGTATTACAAAGTGGACTTCATTGATATAATATTTTAGTTACAGGACTCAACTATTGAAATCTCACTAATGATATGCAAGTCTCATAAGGAGGCTGGAGGGAGGTATTAGCTCTTCAGTAAATTGAGGGTCTGTATACAGTTACCCTACTATGAGGTCTGTGTACTAGTCTCAGATTTCCCTATATCATACTTAGTAAACAGGCAACAATCCTAGTTAGTTTTTCTTTCTATTAAGGAGTATTACTGCTCTTTTAATAATTGATATATTCTTATCTATCTCATATTCCTTTACAACTCCTATTATTACTCTTAGACTTGTACCTACATTTTATCTTCAAATACTAATAATAAGATCATATCATGAGGTAGTAAAGCAAAGTGCTTAAATAACTTGTAGTTGTAAACCTATAGTTAGGAAAGAATAATAGTTCATTATGTGAAAAACTACATACTTGGCTATACTTGTCCCTTTACATAGTTCTTCCTACAATCAACTTGAACTTACAAATCAAAACTACTATAAGTTACAACTACACCTCTCATACTCATATAATATAAAAATCATATGACCTTGTTCTAAGTCATATGTACAAATCATATAACTTCTAAACAAACCATGTGTATAAAACTAACAAGTCATATAACCTAGTCCTAAGTTATGTGCACCAATCATATAACTCCCAAATAAGTATTGTGTATAAAACTAATAACCAGTACACAGCTTTCTTGGTCTCATGCACAGCCCCCATGATCTCAAGGAGGTCATGTGTATAAAATATTATAATATTATAATAAATGAAACCTGATACCTCATACTCAAGTCATAGTGTGAAGCCTATTCTTCCTTACTATATTAGTTTAGAATCATGATATATAATGTCTTCTTTCAAGAAAAGAAAGATTGAAGAAAGAAATATAATATGCATTATGAAATCTGAAGACTGAAACTTTAATACTTTCATATCATGGTATGAAAACTAGTCTTAGTATATAAGTTGACACACCTACATGTGATACTTTTTTTCAGCCTTGTGTATATTTTGGATGATATGAGCTGTATAAAGTTTCAATTCTGGGCTTTAGAGCATTATAGGCCTGGTGTTATTATGAGAAATGAAACTATATAGCTAACATCCTACTGCTATTAAGCCATTATCCAATAGTATAATTAATTAAATATAATAATTATCATAATTTATTCTTTAACAACCAAAGTTTCTACTAAGTAATCTTCCTCTTTAATCCTAAGTAATATCACCAGACTCTGGAAATATTTGCATATATTTGGAGCACAAATAGAACTAGTTAATGTAAAATTAAATTTTAAATGACAAATTTCTAGCTTTGTTGATGAAGGTGAAAATATATAAAATAGTTCTGAAGCAATAAATATATTCCCACTTGTAAATAATTTCAATTATCATACAATATAATATTATGACTCAATTGCAACTGAGTTACATACTTTGTGTGGTAAGATGAACTTCTTCTAGCCTATTTCACTATAGTAAAAAATTTATTAAATTGGTAAAATATATTCAGATCAGAGGATATTTTACTAAGATTATTATGAAATCATTCTACTTTAAGTGAATCAAATATTGAGCAATTTAAACCATGTAGAAAATGTGTCTTTTCTTCATGTATAGAGTGAGAAGAATAGTTATGATTCTTTCCAAGGATTATATTTTGAGTAGAAAAGGGCCCTGGAAATATTTTTATCAAGTGTTGATGATTGGTTTGCTCCTAGGTGCAATTAATTACGCCAACGAACAATACCATCCCTGAAGTTCCTTGTTCATGTTTAGTCGATTGTCGCCCCACAATAGTAGTGCTTGCCTCTAACCAATTCTTTTGATGGAATTCTACCAGCCAAGAACCCTATTGGTTAATTGTCTGAGGTAGCATGAGGTTAGGATTGAGTTTCCGGCTCGGCCGCATGCAATAGCCAGTAACAAATGACTCTTCTCCGGGAAACAGGGAAAACATCCGCTACCGGTGCAATACCAAGGCCTAATTGGACCCATCACACCTACCTACAGTCTCTCATGGGGTCGTGACGAATATCAGGAGGTGACGAACAGGGATTTTTTGTTACCCTACTTCGACGAATTCGATTTTTTACTGGCCAAATACCCCTGTTCGTCACCCGCTGATATTCATCACGACCCCATGAGAGACGGTAGCACTTAAAGTTATACCACCAAAGTTCTATACATAAATACTGCTGGCACTCTAGAGGGTCCCACGAATTATCCCAAAAGACGACAAAGGAAAGAAATGAAAAAAACTTGAACGCAACATAAATTGCCTCGAATACCTCTACTCCCGCTCAAAAGTCTCCCGTTACAGGTGGGACCTCTCAATTACCGGCCTGGGCATTTTTTTGATGATTGCGCATCAAATTAGGCAATTGGGGGCTCCCCATAGGAACCCGGAAGGAGCTTAGAAGTGGTCTTGGCACATTTTCAGTTCAAAAAAACTCATTGACGAGACAACTAGAATAATGCGGCTTGTGGTGATAATGGGGGTCTGGAGCGCCCACGGGGCGGATACGCATCAAGGCACCTCCGGCCGACCATCGCCTAGGCAGATGTAGGAAATTAGAGAAGGGTGAGAATATTTGCACGCTTGTGACAACTCCTTTTGCGATTAGACGTGCGGCTGCTGCCAGAGAGGCTGGGTGCACCTATATTGAGCCCTAGGTTCATGCGCTAAAGATGGACTTTGTTAAAGGGTGAAAGGACGAGACGGCGGCGACGGACTTTCGGATTTCTATGCTTGAGCAGGAGGTATATGAGCGAGAGGGATGGAGCCCCGCTGTCTTACCCGCGAGGTTTGTTCTTCCCCACAATTCCATAACATTGTCCGGGGATCACTAAGAGAGTTTCGTTTAGTCACAAAAGCATAGATGTCTCCGCATAGCCTGTGCACACCATACAACTGTTCCACCGAAGCTCCTTCGTGAACCAGGAGGGAAGAAATATGTTAGTGGAGAATGGGTGGGGCCAATGTACGATCATGGACGAAAAGGTCCCACTATCTTGCACTTGGGAGGATGCTTGAGCGGGACAGATCTAACAAGGAATATGAAATGTTTGAAGGAGATAAGAAGAGGGTATACCAGGCCTGCTGCCATAACTACTCAGTCAATCGGTTCGGGAATGCTGACTCTGTTTCCGAGGAAACTGAGATAACCGGGGCAACGCAAAACAAATTGCGGGCAATTATGCAAAGACTATCGGAGGTCTAGATGTGTGCGCGGAGGGTTTTGAATCCCCCAATACCAGATTCTCGCTTGGGGCTGTGTGAGATACCTGCTCCT
This sequence comes from Tuber brumale, assembly GCA_014065205.1. Classification (NCBI taxonomy): domain Eukaryota; kingdom Fungi; phylum Ascomycota; class Pezizomycetes; order Pezizales; family Tuberaceae; genus Tuber; species Tuber brumale. The sequence goes on along the minus strand of JACCEG010000090.1, from coordinate 390,665 downwards.
GCGTGTTTGGTTATTGGACCGTTTGTTCGCTCTATGCGCTGTCACAGATGGTCAACTAGTTGCATCGATTCCCTTGTGTCAAACCAATCATGTTCCTTGACAAAGCCCCGCTCTCCGTGACAATTTCTGTAGGAGGCAATTGTCATACAAAATCACTCGAAGATTTCTACCTCTGGATTAAAATTTATGGTGCCTCCGTTAGGGGGAAACTTATCGCCACTCGTAGTTGAACACAACATGAAAATAGGTAGTCCAATCTAGATGTTTAAAATTCATACACGACAACGGTATCGCAAGGTTCACTCGATGCCAGCAAACAACTGGGCAATGTAGCACGAAGGGTTAGGGGTCTTTGTCGCACCGTTACGATTAGATTGCGCCCGGTTCGGCTAGGCGCTCCTTCTTAAAAGTACCTTACCCTCGTACAAACTAGCCCGACAGGGACATTTTTTGTAGATGCGGCTCTTGCCGCTTTACCTATTTTGTCACAATCCTTTGTTCCTTTGCCATCAGCACCACTCTTCTCCTCTTTACGTTGGCAGTCGTTTGTCCGGTCTCCCCTTCTTCTCCTCACTCCCAATTCTCGCTTTCTCTCTCTAGGAGACTCAACTACCGGTATAGGATCTATTCCTAAAAATGTCCCTTCTCTAGTGTTTAATTACTCTTACTTACTTCACCCGAGATTTACGGTGATAGATCGTGTTTTGAGGTCACCTTCACGTTCTTCGTGTGTAACCGGTTAACGCCACCCCGCCCTGCTCCGGCAGTCTCGCTCTCTCGCTCCGACAACACCATGCCACGAAAAATAAGAGAGAAAGTCCCTGTAATGCGTGCCTGCGATTCATGTGCTGCTCACAGAGTATTTTACCCTTGGTTCCCCACCAGTAATCACACCACACCTCGGCTAACCGACACAGCGAAGATGCGAGCACAAAGTGGCCGTCTACCTGCCTGAGGGGGGTGGCGGCCGGGACACGAAGCCACACCTGGTAGAATCGGCCGATGAAGCGATGCCCGATGCTGCCTCTGATAGCGGGGCCAAGACGAGAAAGCGTAAAGCTGCACAAATGGAGGAGGAAGCTCCGGGGGTGGTACGAAGTGTGCGAAGGAGAAGTTTGAGGAATGGAGGGGGTGACTTTGTGAGGAAAGTGGATCAACAAGATAGCGATGATGGGAGGCCAGTTTCCAAGAGTTTAAGCCTTGGCCCCGCGGGGGAAGAGGAACCGCCGGGTGTCCCCAATGGCCTACTACACGGTGAGGGGGGAGAGAGATATGAAGATTTGAGCTCTGTATCCGGTAGAGATCCGCATAATGAATCATCACCCCTCAGATCCGTCTCCCCACCCGTAATCGAAATCGCTTCCCCAACACCCTCAATCGCACCAGAAGTCGAAACCCGCGGCCCATCGCCCTTCAGTGACGACTCTGAAGAGGAGGGGGTTTGTGTCCGCCTCCCCCCCGCCCCCTCTCCCCCACCTACTAGGTCCCAGTTGCCTTCATCAAATGCCTCTCCTGTTCCCGAATCCTTGCCATCGACGCCATCGACACCCTCTCCGCAACAAGCCCCTATCCGGCCATACTCTCGCTGGGTAGATCCTACCAAGCCTGCCGGTCGCTTTTCAGGAGGGAGGAGGTATACTCCACTGACGTTGAACACACCTATTTATGGAGGGAGGGTGCCACCGCCGGCTCCTACCCCACCGCCAGCCTCTAGGTGAATGTCGCCGACGGATAAGCTGTTTTTTCGGTGCTTTGATGCAAATACTACGAGCCCTATTATTTAAAATGGTGATGGCCACGGGCTTTTTCGATTCTGCTTATGCTCTACCATTGCTTTGAATCAAAGTGTACACGCGCAGGTGTTCATGGGGGGAGAAAAATAGGGTGACAAGAAACAAAGGGTGTGCCCACTTGTCCTCAGTTAATAGTACTTTCAGTCTTAGCACATTCCGATTTTCGCGCCTCCAGTCTGTAAAAGGTGAAAACCCCGGTAAACCTCCCTTGCACTACGTGACACCCTATAGGGCGGGGTTTATGGTGGGAAAGAGTGACCGAGAGCGATAGATTCATAAATAGCAAGGAAAAGGAAGGGGAAGGAAACCTATACGGTCTCGCAAGAAGCTCCGAAAAGGTTTCTTGGTCAACCAGCCAAATAATCCTTGTCTGTTCCGGTTAATCAGTCCCCACTCGTACTCTACCCTGTGACCACATGTACCGTGAAGTCTCTTGTGATCCGTTATCAGATTATCGGCGGATATCACCGCATCGGCTCACAATAGGTTTAGTTTGACAGGCTAATATTGTCGGTTAGCATAATTAACCGAACATTTAGTGCGGCAACATTCAACTAACGCGGAACATCACAACCCCTCCTCACTCCCGGACCCCACTATACTTTTACCACAACAAGGTGTTAATTAGGATGATGAATTTATCTGATTTTTGAATATTTTTCAGTGGTAGTTTTGGTAGTCAAGTACCGGTATCGCTAAAGAAGTATGCTCGCTGCATCGCGGTGTTCGGTTACCGGTAGTTATGCTAACATGCAATAGGGTTGCGGATACTTGTACAGTACCATGCCGCCTTATACTAGTTATTGGGATCCAACACCTCAGGATACCGTGCGAAGAAAGGACTGATCTATCTCTAGAATGTTTTTTTCTCCCCCATGGATCTGGGGGTTAGGGTGCCCGCCAGAGATAGCGAGTCGCAAGAGATTCTCTGGTAGTGCCGTAAATCAAGCCGTAACTCTCTGAAAGCGATGGCCGAGTAATCCTCTACAGTGGTGATAAGTGCCGAATTTCACTACATTCCGCTCAACATTTGTCTGGTGGTACTACCGTAGTGTGAACCGAGGCTTTCACCCGAGCGGGTGGTACAGCATCCCTGGATCTGGCAGTTTAAACTACCTGACAGCGGGATTCCGGATACCCTGGGGCCCTAGGAATTGTGCCGGATGTATAATGATAACGAGGCTATTAACCCAATGAACCAAATGAATCAGGGAAAGCGGTGCTCTTCTTGTACAAGTGCCATGGGTGATGTTTTCGTACAAGACAAGGATTATTTTGCGGGTTAACCCAAATTAACTGTTCGGTAACTTTCTAGGGGGCACTTGTACCGGTAGTGTATTTACACCTGACAGCTGGTATCATGTGCCGCCTTTACTAATCGACCGTGCCAAACTTCCTGTTTTGATTTTGTAAAATCTCCCAGTAACTTATACTCGTACCTACAGTACTAGTACAGGTGGAGTGGGCCAGAAAGCTTTATGCTAAACCGAGATTATCCCGGACTTTCGCTTTGTTAAAATTTTGACTTCTTACAAAACGACCCCTTAAAAAGCTCCGGGTGTGCTTAATGACTATTCGGGAGTTCAGGGGGCTGAGTCGAAAAGCTTGTGAGAAGTTACTTGTATTCCATCTATAATTGTGGAGCACTGCACCGGTATTGCAGCTGTGGTTTGTGAAGTTTGGGTAGCACACAACCTCGGATTTTTGCGATGGACAAGATCTCATGACAACTAAGTTGAGTTAAGGGGAATCGTTTGGGAATGCTCTTCAGCGAACAAAGAATTATTTAGGGGTGGCTTCATGAAATTTAAGGTTATGTTTGTTAAGAGTCTGAGTTTTTTTTCGAGGAATGTGCGGGGAAGTTGAGAGGTAGCAATGTAGCCTCGATCATGAATCTGGCACTGAGCTACGATGAACGGTTAGGGTGGAGAGATTTGTATGTGTGTTAGAAGTCTTAGAAAATATTAGGAATTGGGATCGGCGGTTATGCGGGCTTGGAAGTACAGTAGTACAGTACATTGAGAGTGAAGATTCATCACCGTCTTTACCCCCTGTAAATCGCCGTGTTTTTCTCATTTCCCGATTTTATCTTGCAAGTTCTCAACAATTAATCATCATTTTTATCCCATCGAGTTCTAGCTTTTCCAACGTCTATCCCAACGGTATGAGGGCAGATCTTGGCTCTATTCGCTAACTTAGGAGGTCGATAGGGTGCATTATTTAGTGATAGAGAAATTAGGAGGGGTTCAATTACCGGTAGTTTTATTACATAAGCCTTCGATAACACATTCTAGATCGGGATAGTCTGACTGGGGGGCTCAACCAACTGACCAGACAAAATCGCCATTTGCCAAGACACTTTTCGCCTACTATATTGTTCGCTGAGTCCCCCGTTCGTTGTCTGTTACGTATCGTACCCTATTTTAAATCGAAGCGGAATATTGCCGGTTGCCAGAGACCTTTTATGATAATTTCCGAAAAGCCGTGATCCCGAAGGATGTGGGCTGTGTGCGCGAACGTTTTCAGTGCTTGGGGGATGTATTGTATAATTGACTAGGCATCTTTAGTTTTGTGTTTCTTATATGGCTGCTTCAGCTTTCTGAAATGGTCTCTAGGGTATCATAGATGCTGAATTATTCTGGGGATAAATAAATGGGACTATGTGTCGGGGTAGTTTTGCCTTCAATCCACATCTAGATAGTTGTTCTGTTTGAATGAATATTTTGCCATTTGCGGGAGTACCGGTAGGGTTTGCTCAATTACTGTTTAACCCAAAGTTAGACCCCCCTGTCGCCAGGTGCCAAGCGATATCTGAAGTGCTATGGTTAGGGTTAGCTGCTACCAACTCCGGGGGGTGCAAGTCTCATAATTATGCTAGGATGGATATTTTTGGTTTAGTGTTGAAAATATTGGATGCTGCTCTACATGCTCGGAACCTGCTCGACATACCCAGGTTATTGTTTCGCTCGTTCGGATAGAGGTTTCGGAGACGTGCTTTGGATTAGCGCATCCAGGGGAGGAAGTCATGTATCAGCTGGAAGTAAATCATGTACCCGTCAGAGGCAGTACGGAAGTGTCAAAGGGGAGGAGCAGAAATTTCCAGGAGGCTACGAACAGTGGGAGTCTTTATGAAGCCCATCGTTCTTTGTTAGCATGGGAGTACGTAGAGAGTTGGATGACAACGAGCGAACTTCCCCACTCCTTCCAAAGTTGTGCGCTAGCGATCGGAGTTTTTTGTTGTACTATCATACTAATCATTGTTTCATTCCGTTTCCTCCTTTTAAAAATTTCGTGGCAGCTTAAAATTTAGAAAGAAAATATTGAGTTTGTATAAAGTGAACCATCTAGGATGGGCAGAAAAAAAAAGCCAGCCTTTTTGGTTTGCACTCAACTATCGCGGTACATTATAACATTTACCAGGACCGTCCTATAGTTTTCTAGCATGTTCGGAAAATTCACCTCAGGTCACTCGAATTGTCTGATGGGCGCGGTGGGAGGGGTTATCGGCGGGCAAGTGCCTTAGCACGCTGGTAGAACCGCGACAAAGAGACAGGAATTTTAGAATAAGTTGATAAAGATCAATTAGCTAAACGCTATCCTTCCGCTCCTAACTACCCTAACAGGAAAAAAAAAGAATGCAATCCCAACACCTCATCCCCAAGTGAAGCTACCCCGGGAAATAACAGTTCAACCCCTATCCCATCGTTGACCGTTGATACCCCTCAACTCGCTGCTTGAGCTCCTGCAGTAGGAGCACCCAAGTGTCACCCAAGTCCCTCAACTCCTCAACCGCTGCCTCCCACTCTCCATCACTAACGATACTCCAGTACTCATCCACACCACCCAGCCTAGGCCAATCCCTCAACACGGCAATCGCATCGGCGAGAGCCGCCTCATCACGGAAGCCCTGGGCTTGATGTATTTTGTAGATTTTTTCGGCGCAGGTGAGCCGGTGCGACAGCGAATCACGCACGGATGGGCGGACGAAGCTTGGGATTTTCCCGGGGCTTGTGGGGAGAAGGTTGAGTGTGGTGATTAGGTATGTAGTTATTTGGTGTAGTGTTTGCAGTAGAGTGGCATAGTAGTTTGAGGAGGGGGCTGACATTTTTGGTTATAGAGTTGGTGTTAGTCCGCCGTTGGTGTAAAATTTATATGCCAAATGTTTGTTAGCCGGTTGCTGGGAGTAGGTTCTTGAAGGAGCGTGAGCAGCGATTTAGTGTACGATGGGGACAAACGGTAGTGTGGTTGGCATTGTCAGGAAACGTTTTTATGAGAGCGAATTTTTATTCAAGTCGTTTTGTCTTGAAAGGTCCCTTAGTATACAGGGTTTGGTGTCGGAAAGATGGTATAGCACAGGAGTCGAGAGCATGGCAGCCATGAAAAGGAAAGACTCCCAGTCCTATTATGTCGGATACGTTCCGCAAGCCTTTTGTTCCGCTTTACTAAGCATAGAAAGAATGCATAGTCTTCCTTGTAAAGTATAGTAATAAATGATGCCAAACCTTGATTACCAGATACTATCCCGGAAGTGTAATCGAAATATGTCCTTGAAATAATAGTATCGAGAAATTCAAAACTTACAACCGACAAGAGCCCCCCGTGGCGACTACACTGTCTAGAGAGCCATCGGCGGAAAACGATGGCATCGGACATGATGGGCCCTTAATATCGCTCGACCCAGGACTGAGATCGCTTCAAGCTATGGTTTGGTTAACCCTGTGCACTTAGGGGACAAAAGGAAACTCTGTCAAAGGGAGAACTGGTTTGGAGGGGGGTTGAATGCACCACCTCCCCCAGCACATCGCCCCCCACATTTATCCCCAGAACCGCTCAGCACCAACCCCCAGGCAGATTTAAAATGGTGGAGTAGCAATATCGGGGATGCGAAATTAAGGATATATAGAGCATTATGCCATCTTTCCCCCATGTAGCAAAGAGGTGTGGTGGAATGGCCTACATCTTTCGGGATCACTAGTCCCGCTCTCTTGTGATTACCTCTCGATGAGGTAACTCGGGCGGGTGCTCGAGTTTACCGGGGCTTAGGGAAGCGGTGAGAGTAAGGCCCTGGGGATGATTGTTTCCATTTTTTGAATTTACAAGTCTTCTTTGAAATTCATGAGTCTTGAAATAATGTTTCACCGGGGCCTGCGGCTGTCGCGCCGGTGTGAAACCAGATATTGCTGAGCACTGGTGTGTGCTTGTTCGGCTGGTATTTATAATATTATGTATTTTATGGCTTATCCTTTTGGTGTATTTAATTGGGGGGAGGGGTGTCTCAGTTTGCGGTTGAGAGGGGGCTTCTGAAGTGCTGTTTCTCTGGGTGAGGGGTATCGAGTTGCTTTTTTTTTTTTGCTCCCCCGGCTCTTAGCGGAGAACGGTGCAAATAAAGTAAATTCTGTGCGGCAAAATCCTCTTTTTCTAGATGCTAATCAAGTGCTTATAGTTGTCACCAGAAACGCAAAGATAAATACCTAGGGGGCACATTATGTACTTGAATGTTCACTCGTCTTCTTTGTTTTGCAATTTTTTCTCTCCGCTATTCCCGGACAAGCTTAGGAGTTGGGGGTAGTTCTTGATCGGACGTTAGATAGCATTGCAGAACGCCCTGTAGTATATCGTGCTCCGTTTCGAAAACCGTTGACACTACCGTATATCACACGGCCCCCACTATTCTTATACCAGAGTCTGAGCGAGGTATGAACAGAAATTAAGCGAAGTAAAGCCATGTTAGAGAGAAGGTGCCTATATCTGGGGGGCCCATAATACGGCCAGTCTACTTCTATGGAATGATGAAAGTGTAGTTTGGGAATCGAACGAGAGACAGAGTCTAGAATATTGACGTCGCACAGCAACAGAACTAGGCTCTGTTTGGCACGCCGACTTTTGTATTAAGGTATGATTCCAGAAGCCTAACCGTGTCAAGGTTCCTGCCGATTATGTAACAGCGAGCAGTTCCAAAATCTTGCAGCAGGTCTACGACTTGCCCGATAGCTCAACGCCAGATTCGGCTCACCGTCAGACTCCATAACCGCTTCACTTGTCAATCCTACATGCACCACAAAAAAACTCAAAATATCTGAAAAATATTCCAAAATAGAAGCTAGAATCAGGGGGGCGTGTTACAATGTACAGGAAAGTGAAAGCCCAGATTGTGCAGCCATAACACATGAATTCAGTACTTCTGAACGCCGCCTCTAGACATGATAGAAAGTGCACCAAAGATGAGCGCAGAGTCCTGCAGCTAATGGAAGGCTTGCTGGCGCCAAGGAGCTTGCACTTTGTATGTATTTTGAACACCCTGCCCGAGTTCAAACAGCCGCTCATGTCTATAGGGACTCCGATAAACCTGAGAGACAGAATAGGCCCAAGCAACCCATCAATACTGAAGTAGCGGGTTAGTTTAGAAGGTTGTAGTAATATATGTTCATCAGGCAAGAGCAATCGTGCATAAAAAAAGGAGGCAGATGTTTGGGGGGGGGGGGTAGGTAGGGAATCAGCTAGAATAGCTAGAGAAGACAAGTGATGATTGTAAAAAACCATAGAAGTTAATATTCCAAGAGCTAAAACGATGTATAAGGTAGTAGAAAATATCTAGTAATGTAATAGTCAGGCGTGGTTGAGGGTTGAGCTATCGGGCACGTCCTAGACGTGCTGCAATATTTTGGAACCGCTCGCTGTTATATAGACCGGGGGTGCCCTCAGCGAGGCGGAGCCCTGAGGGAGGCGCGGCACTTTAGGTGTGGCATAAAGCGAGTTTAGTTGGAGAGCTCCTCGGAATAAGCAGATAAAAGCCAAAGATGGATGTTAGCACTAGTATAGTCCTCACCAAGTAATGAATTTAAATACCTGCAGGCATCCAGTTATGTGGTTTCAAGAAAACAACCACACATTTTCTTTGATATTTTTGATTCTTGTTTTCTACCAGCCAAAGATGTCTACCAATTTGCCAATAGTGCCAGAGCGAGTGCGTGAGCAAATGGCAATTGAGATGGCAACAAATCATATTGCACCGAGTCTCACAGCAGCAGCAGGAAGGGTTGGCTGTGCTCCATCGACCGTAATACATCGAAAAAAAGGTACGAAGAAGCCGAAAGGAGGAAGATCAAGCATGTCAAAAGTTGACACCTGAGGAGGAGCGACAGGTATTGGAGAGGTGTTATTTCCATTGCTGACTAGGATTCCCTCCAACTATTTGGCAGTGGAAAGAGATTGCCCTCTCCACCATATGAAAATGAAAACCGAATGAGACCTTAGGTAAATCGTGGAAGCAGAACTTCAAAACACGCCACCCTGAAGTTAGATCACGATTTAGTAACCAGCTTGACTTTGTATATAATACTCAGGGAAATAATGTTGAATTAATTACCAAATTTTTTCATGAGGTGAGTAAAGCATTGAGAAAAGGTTTTAGCATAAAAATAAATAAATAATAACTAGATGTCCATTAGTATGTATCGATTGTCCAAGAATTTCAGATAAAACCTCAAAATACGTACAATATCAATGAAATTGGTTTCGTACTTGAAATAGGTCAGTCAGAAAGAGTGTTAGAAGTTGTGAGACATCCACGGGAAAGGGGAACTCTCCAGTTCCGTGCACAAAGTAAGTCTTATTTTATAATCTAACAATATGTACAAGTAAATAAATTTTATTATTCCATAAAGTTTATAGCTAATTAGAGAATTAATTTCTTATATAGATGGAAGTTGAGAATTTGTTACCGTAATCGAGGGTATTTGTGCTGATGGATCTACCTTAAATCCTGCGATGATTCTTAAAGCAGAAGAATTCATTGCAGAATGGTTTTAAGAGCTACCTCATATTCCGGAAAATATACTCTTTGGACGATCACATAATAGTTGGACAGATGAGTGTATGGTACAAAGACTTTTAGAATGCAACTTCGGTGATGAAAGTATTGGTTATCAAAAGGCAAAGAAAACGAATGACTACAGGCTATTGATATTTGATGGTCACAGTAGTCATGTCAATATTTCCTTTTTGGAATACTGCATTGACTATATGATTATCCCATTCTGCTTACCACCACACACAACTCATCGGCTTCAACCATTAGATGTCGCTACATTTAGTTCATACAAGCACTATTATCAAAAGGAGCTTACGAAGCGATTCGAAAATCACGATTATAGAATTGGAAAAGACAACTTTTATGAGGTATTAATGGCTGCTAGACGACAGGTATTTACTCTCCAAAACATTGTTAGTAGCTTTCGGAATACCAGCCTTATTACCCCCGATTGTAGTATTGTACTACGCAAGCTCCCATCTACCACCTCACGAGATTCCGTTACACCAATTATTTGTTATGAACAAATACACGAAAGTTGAAGTCCTGTAACCAACTCAAATTCCTTAAGATCAGGTACTAGGCAGTCGATTTGGTCACGGGAAGTTTTAAGTATAGAAGAGATCAACCATTTGAGCGTACCTGTAAACCATAATGAGATTGAGGAACAGGAGTTAATGGTATATTCAACACTACCATCAAATGATCCAAGCTCTTGGGGTATTAAACGGGTGATCAGTAATATGGCAGTTGGAGCCCAGCAAGCCTTGTCAAAATTGGAGGCAAAAGACTAGCATATCGCAAACCTTGAATGACAGTTAGCACTCTCCAAAACTCAAAAAGCAAGAAACAGCACTCGAATACAAACTCATAGTAAAGCTTGGATAGTGTTAGGCGGACGGCAAACTCAAGTATATAACTGAGGGACATAGGCCAAAAACTTGTCTGGAGAATCTGTCGAGGAAGGCTCATCTCGATTAAGGTAAAGGTAAAGTAAGGTAAAGATTTATGAGGTAAACAATTCTATATTGATAAGATCTCTTCTCCGTTGCTTGATGATGTCTGTAAAGCTCGGGAGGCACTTCGATATTTATATCCCACGTCTGAGTGTTCGTGGACTACTTCTAACTACTATGCCCCCGAAGTACCATCCTGGTTTTAATATGCAAATGTCCAGAATCTTATAAGTGCGAACACCATTTGACCCTGAAACTTATCACACCCTTTCATGGTCACGGAGTAGTATTCCTCCATTAGGATAACTGCGCTATTTGTTATTCCAAACAGCGGCCTCTAACTTAGATGTCCACATAGACTATTATATTACTTTAGTCTTGTTGACTATCATTCCAGTAGTCTCTTCGGTCATGAAGTGATCAAGTTCATGCCAGGCCACCTAGTGCCAATCGCAAGTCTCAGCCTGACGTGTCAACGTCTCAAGGGACTCTGACTTATCCAGGTCTTCCATTCAGAGCATGCTTCCCCTTGGTCTGCCGGCCTCTGTAGAGGGGTCCTATTACTAGTACTGACCAACCCACAGCTGTTCTCAGAAGGGTATAGGTGGATTCGGTATACGCTTAGTAGCTTCTGCTATTGGGGCATCCTCTTGGAGTATTTCATCGAAACCGTCCCGTCCCCTTCAGCCCATAGTTTATGAAGCCTAACTTTGAAGCTTACTATCTCAATGTGCCTCTGACGGATTTCTTCTGTTCCACTTCCCAGATGTTGCCAAAGGTCCCCTCTCATATGCCCTGCGAACAGCATGCGGTCAGACGGATGGCGGCGATGTATCTGGTGTTATGAAGTGGGCTTCATTGGTGTGACCTTTTAGTTATGGGACGCAACTCACGAAATCTCGCTAATGACGTGCGGGCCCCATAAGGGGGCCCCAGGGGGGTGTTGGCACTCCGGTAAATCGAGGGTCTGTGCGCAGTTACTCTACCATGGGTCTGTGCACATGTCTCGGATTTCCATATGCCTAACAGATAAATCAAGAGGATGTTCGGCACTTCCTTGCAGACCAGGCGCAAAGTCAACTGAGGACGGCAGAACAAAGACTCCGAAATCTCATAAGCCTTATTGCTGGATGGAAAGAGATATCAGCAGAATGTCAACGGAAGTGAAAGAATGCAGAAATGTTAGAAGGAGAAGGAAAGTTACCTAAATGTTGGAAAACAGGATCCGAATTGGAGGAAATAGAATCCCATTTGTGTAAACAAATTCAAGAGGCTGAGACGAGACTCAAAAGTATCAAGCAGCATGTCAATGATTTGCATGCCCATGATGATGAGAGTGCAGAGGACAGAGGTGGCGATAGTGGTTCAGAGATGGAAGGATTGTTGAGAGAAACACCTGGAATTGCCGAACACGGTCATGATTGAAACCAGGATGAAGTGAATCGCACTCCAACTCCAGTCTCTTTTCATGTTGAGATGTAGGCTTTTTTTCTTTTTTTTCTTTTTCTTTCTGAACATTTTGATGGAGGATGATCTTAGTATTTGTAAGAGAAGTGGGATGAGAAAAGATGGAGGAGGAAAGGTGAAGAGGAGAGGTGGAGGAAAGGTGGAGGAAAGGTGATCGATTGTATGAAGCACATCAGTCATGATATGAGAGCTAGCTGCATTGGTGGATACCTGGTTGCTGCCTTGTCACACCATGCCACACTTAAAGCGCCGCGCCTCGCTCAGGGCTCCGCCTCGCTGAGGGCACCCCCGGTCTAATCGGCAAGAACCTTGGCAAGGTTAGCTCCCGTATGGGTCGTCCCAGCGTTGTGGCTAGCCGCCACAACCCGCGGATGCTTGTTTGCTCGCAACCGTGGGCACTCTCCCCTAAAGTGCCTGAGTCCGAGCAGCCCGACTGCCTAACGTATGATATGATACGGTGGAAAGTGTCTAAAGGTGGGTCCTCCGGTGGAACAGCAATTCCGTGGCAAACCGATCGGAATTGAGCCAAGAATTGCCAAGACCTGATGAGTAAGGTGAAATGATACACTTTGGGGAAATGAGTGAAGTGGTAGAATGATGTATGATACTTAATATAATATAATTGGGTATTTAAAGCAAGATCTAACAAGAACTCTGAGCTAAAGATACACGACCGTGACTCCCACACCAACACTATGTTCATCAATGATCACCATGTCTTAGTAATCCACAGTATTTCTTAGCATGGTGCTAAGTAGATTCTATCACTTGTTTCACTCCCACCAAAATTTTCACTTTTTACTCTTTAACTACTTTCGCTTACAGCCTTTAATTTTTTAAAAAAAACCGCTAGCTTGTTCTCCATGGAATTGACTTCATCCTAGCGGTTTTTCTTTCGCAAAATTTCTTGTTGTGGTTGACTAGTTAGGAATCGCATTTGGCCTATTTGGAGGACCCGGTTTGGGTCCATTTGCACTATAACTTTTTTTTGTAGCTATATACCCACAATTCTATCGGGCTTTCAATACGACTATTACGTGTCATATGATAACTTTATGGCTCACCATCGTAACTTTCTGGCTCAGCGTCACTTTGTGGCTCAACATCACTTTACGGCTTATTGCCCTTTTGGATACACCGGCTCTTCCCCATTGCATGATACAGAGTGACCATATTTTCTTTCGTTTGATGATCATTTTTACAGTAGAAATTTTTGCGGAACGGAATGGAGCTGTTGTATCGGAACGGGCACTGCCCCGTGAAGCCGGGTTGAGCCCCAGGGTTTCTACGGTGACCCATAAAGTTACGTTGAGCTCTCAGGCACCCCCACCGACTCAAAGAATGAATTGGGAGAGAGATCTCCGTCGCGTAAATGGGTAATCGAACCTAAATCAAAAGCAAAGGGCGATATATAATGGGAAACGTGGGTCTAGTGCAGTCGGTGGAGGGGACTGCTATGGGGAAGACTACCGTAAGAACTGGAATAATTGAACCTCAGGCTAGGGCGTCCAAATTACCTCTCTTGGATCAGGGGGCGAAAACACTGCGAATACTGACCCCCTCAGCCTCAGCCTAAGACAAAAAGAAAAGTCAAAAACACTGTGCCTTACCAGCAAAGGCAACTCCAAAGTCCTCCTAGCGTGAGGTCCAATTACTCCAGTTTTTACGGTATCGGGGAAAGGATAGAACGGAAAATTTGTGCCGTACAACAAATCCCGAGATCTTGGTGTTTCTGCGATCCTACCCGTAATCCGGGCTGCCGGGGTTTTGAACACTAAATCGGCCAGTGCCCTACCCCTTATTATCTCGCGCTATCGCCCTACTCAGGAAGAGGTACTTGAACGGACTTAGGAAAGTAAGTTAGATTTTGGATGCAACGGTGGAAGCCCACGTGCACCACTGATTTCCAACGAAAAGCGCTTGTTTGGACGAATTCCTGCCCACTCAAATCTATGGAGAGTCAAAACGAACACTATTTGTTAAGTTTCACTCCCGGCAAAGATACAGGAGGTTATTTGTTATCCCTTAAATCTATTTTGAGCTTGTGTAGTCCTCAGGAGGAGTGAGAAGTTCTAGTGCGGAAGATGAATATAGTGGGATAAATCTATGTGTTATTAGGTTTTATATCGACCAACGGCCCAAATTCCAAAACTCTGAATCATCTTATAGCCCTGTAAATGACATCACCTACCGCTCAATTGACCATTGGCCACTACCGCGAGCGATAACACCTCATAACAACCTCATACAATCTAACTATAGAATTGAATGCTCCCTCTACCTCATCCTTATTATAAATAACCGCAATCCTAACCAACCCAGAAAGCCTCTTCTCCAAAAGCTCCATATCAGCCACAATATGCGCCCGTATATGGCCATAACTGACCCCACAAGCTTCCGCGATATCGTTCTATAATACCCTCAAATAATCCCCCCCCATATTAGCCGCACATTTCCCCTCTCGCCACCGCCACCTCGACGCGGGGGGGTTAAAACACACCCTTCGACAAATCGTCATAGCTAACTTCTTATATTCCTCCTTTACCATCTTCAAATCCCTCAATACCAATCCCCCGCTCTCGGGGGTCAGGGTCTTGCTAGCGGTGATGATTGGGATGATCGCTGATTTGAATCTTTTCGTGGTGTCTGCCAAAGAGAAAATTTCCGGAAGGTTTGAGCAGGCAGCCTGGGGGCTGCCATTTGAGATGGCCCGAGTGGCTTGATTAAGATCCCCTAGGGATTCGAAAAGGTGGATGAGGCCCTCGTTCATGTCGCCTGCTATAAAGGTGGTGTTGACCTGGTAGGGGGCTATGAGGAGCAGTAGCAGTTGGAGCGGAAGTAGGTAATGCATGGTGGTAAGGCAGTAAGCTTGGATGGCCGGTAGACGGAGTTTGGCGGAATAAATATGATGTGGCAGTTACGAAGGCTTTCTTCTTCTTCCAGAGTGTTTGTGAGGGGTGAGGTGGAGGTGTAGGGGTTGGAGTTTTGAGCCCTGATCTACCAAATGTGTTTGAATGTTTGGGGGTTGTCTTTTCACTAGTGGATCCGCAGTTCAGGGTTTTAGGTACTAGAAGACATTATCGAAATGATGATGTGGGTTGAAAGGGAAGAAAGGGCATTGTAATGGCTATCAAAATCCCTAAAGAAAAACTCAACAAAAATTCATGAATGTCCTATTATTGCTTCTCTCAGATCCTGGTTGTTAGAGCGATGATGAGTTGCACAGAATGTCACTCGTCAGGAGGAACTGACTTCATGTGGGCCTTGCTTGTTGTCACGTGGAAAGAACTCGTAGCTCCAAACTTGCAAAGCCCATTCGCCACTGTAGTTCATTCGCTATCCATGCGGTCCATAAATTTAACCTACCGGTGTCTCCTCCAGCGCAACGTCTCACCATCCCACAGAAAACTATAGAAGTATGATAGAGCAGTATGTAGAGCTGCTCCCTTCTGGCGGGCCTCCAGTACGTGATACGAAGGAGCAACGTACGGTCAACTTGGAGGCTCCTGATAGCAGGCTTTGGTGGATTGAATCGCCTCCCGGAGGAAGTACAGGAGGCCTTCGAGCGTTTGGAAGGGCGAGTTAACGGTAGTGAACTTTCCCCTCCCCCATAAAATCCTTGAAATTCCGGTTAAATCTCTCTTAAGTGTGACGGGGCGTCACCTATATCAATGAATTCACGAGTGTGAAGTATATAGGGCAAACGCCGCAATACTAGTATATTTACTTCTATTCAAAAGAAACAAAGAGACTGGCAAAAGAGCAGGTAGAGATTGATATAATCTTAACGGGCAGAGAAGCGCATATGGGTACCGGGTATGCAGTTTTTCCAAACACTAAAGGATGCTGATTAGGTCGCTGAAACACTGGGTCCAGTCATAGTATGTTTCAACAAGGAGTTTCCTCCAATGCACCGTGGGCAGAAACTCGTACTCCTTACAGCATATTGTCTATCAATTGCTGGAACCAGACCCCTCCTTACAGAGAGGCCACACATCAGAACTAAAGCCGAGAAGTATTTCACTAGAAATGTCATCCTGACTCTTATAAAATCAACACATTAGGAGATTGGAATATATCTTCGCACAGGGTTGGATATTGGCTCTGAGCAGATGTAGTGAGCCCGGAATTGAGAGCAGATATTCTGGGGACTAGTCCGGAACGCATCAGCGAAATGTGTGAGTAAATACTGGGTGCTGCACCGGTAGGGAGAAGCCTCGGTCGTGATACTCGTGGAGCTCTTTACCCTCGCTCCCTTAGTATATGCATGCCATCCCTGGCCAACGATGCACTGCTTCTTTTATTTTTCACATTCGTCTTTTCGAAAGAGCACACGAAGTCTCTTCCAATGTAGGTAGGCAGTCGGGGGTAGAGGCGTTGAAGTTTCTGGGCTGAGTACGCCTCAGATATCGCCGATGAAAATGCATTGAAAGCTGTTTGGAGATGTGGCGTTGGTCGCGGCTCCCTTGCTATTTATCCGGCACATTATGATATACCGGTAGGTTATCTGACGTGTATTGTTGTAGCAGCCTGGCTTTGATTCACTTCACACTTAGGGGGATTCCTGGCCACTGTATTTTTACGACAGCGCGCGGCGACGGGCTGCGGTTGGGCATTAAATATTACTCGGCCATCGCAATACCGTCGTCATTGCATTGGAATCATACCCCAACATAGTCAAAATTCGTTGCGGATGGCATCCCATAGCACCATGGCTTGCTCGCGGGGCTAGGGCCAATGCTGAGAGGGGAAGAGATGGGTCTCCAAATCCTTCTATACGGGGAAAGCCCATAGCGTCCATGGAAATTCATTCAAATTATATGTTCCTCCGGACAGAAATTTTGAATGGCCACACGGAATTCTGCTACAATGGAAATAAATAGAATCAGCGCATCGTAGTATTCCTCGGATATCGGTCTTATATTTATCCACCACCGGACTAAAGATTTTCCTCAACATCCGAACACTAACAAAAACTTTCTAGTACGAACACACTGACACACACACCGCCAAGACATACCCTTCGGCATGTCAGAGTCAAGCAATACTTCAATCTCCCTCGCCACTTTTCCCTCTGACGGTCCCTCCTTACAGCGGCACCCTTGGAGAAACCTCGTTCGAAATAAAGACCATACAAGCCCAGCAACCAATGCCCTCCACCCAGAAACCTTCATCCCCCCAAGCACTCCCCCCGACACTCTGTCCACAAGCCGACAACTCTTGCCCACAGTAATTTATCCAAGGGCGGGGACACTGGGATATTTGGTGCTGGAGAGGAGCCTGGCCGTGGCAATGAATACGCCGTTGGAAAGTAATCTCACCAAAAGAGAAGTATGTTCTCTGGATACTCGTTTTCAGGAAGCGAGGGCTGAGATTGAGTAGATTATCGAATCGTTTCAAAGTGGGGGAGTTCAGTTCTCTGTAGAAAATGAGAGTGAAACTAGATTGAAAGGGGGGGATTATGTCATGGTCGGGAAAACACCAGAGAGGTCTGATTCGGAGAATGAGGTGGTACGTTATTTCCCCTCCGTTTGAGAAGTGTGAGATTGGGGCTCAGATAGAATAGATCTTTCATCCTTCGCAGACGGGAGGGGCCGTTGCTTGTGGCCTGGATACCAGCGGGAGCACTGGGAGTCAAGAGGAACCTCGGGTCCATGCGAGTAAAGGGGATGAGACATCTTCGGGTAAGTTGGACAGGGTACTGGAGCGCTTCCATGATGAGAGGGTTAGGCGGAGGGCGGAGGGGAAGGGCATTTGGGGATATTTTGGATATTGAAAATCTATAGGGGATGAAGGAGGCTAAGGTCAACCAGGTGTATGCTGCTGTAGTTTGGCTGTCCGATTATGGTTCAATTATAATTTTAGAGATATTCCGATATGGCTCGATCTTTATCCATGTAGGCGTGCTCGGTACACCGCAATTCGAGCGGTTCTCTATCTCAAATCATGGTGTGCCAGGTACTAACGCCCTTAGGAGATTTTGCAGTGAAATATACCGAGTGAAAATTTCGTTCGGCATACTTCTGTTGGGGCTGACGGAAGACGGTAGCGAGTTGCGGACAACCGTGGAGGTTGAGTTACTGAAATTTTCAGAAATTTTTTATTTGTTCCGGAGTTCTTGTGATTTATAGAGAAGGTTGAAATGGTTGGAGGCGGTGGCTTTGTATAGGGTAACGAAACGGAATGATCGTATCCAAGCAGGACCCTAAGGGGGTAGTTAACGGAGACCCTCCCAGGCAGACGGCGGTGCCCCCCCCGCGTGGGGTGGGCCCAGACCAGGAAGTCACCAAATGTCAAGAGGAAAAAGAGTTGGGGGGGTGCAAGGAAGGGAACCGGAGTATTAAAACCTCTCAGATGATACCGGAAACCTGCCCCTTTCTAGGTTGCCATATCCTTGAACTAGAAAGTAATCTACCAACCTACTACTTAATCTACGTCTTGCCTCAATACTACCTCCGAGGTGCTTACTTTTTAATAGTGTCTTGGGAGGTCAGAGCATTGAATGGGACTATCCTCATTTTCTATGTGCCCTGTTTGCTCAGGGATGTTGTGGAGTTTGCTTGAGACCGACTAGAGCATCCTGTGCCTGGGCAGGTGTGTGGTCCAAACTGGATGCCAGTCACACTGGGAACCTTGTGTGTGATGGCGGGTACTGGCAGGGGCTCTGAAAGCAGCCCTACTATAATTTTTCATGATAGAGACGTTGGGGGCACGGATCTGTGGTGTGATGAATTTGATAATTAGGACCTGGATCTGATTGCTGGGTGCTCACACCACCGCCGGCTGCTATACAACTCGGTAGCATCCAAAGCAGTGCCTGACTCCAGCCGGTTCCGGGGGAGCCTGGTCTCGGGCATGAGCAAGGTCCGGTTGTGTCGTTAATAGGGTTGGTCGACCCACAGGGAAGCTCAAGTTTTGAAGTGATCATGCACGATCACTCGCGCTGCAAAATTCCCCTGTGCTCCCCACTCGACCACTTGAGACCAGGCTTTTCTATTCTCAATACTTTTCTTAGTTTTTTAATCATTCCTTGTATGGTATGTTCTTCCCTTTCTATCAAAGCTGTGTTGATAGCTAATTTGACTCTCCCATCCTTTCCCATATTTTTACTCTGGTATCAGCTGGTCGATCTGTAAAAGCTTCCCGTGTGAAAATTGCCCACTGGCCCTGTTGGCACATGGGTAGGGAGGGGAACATCTCCCGGGGAACTTTGTAAATTTGCTGAGTAGTGTATTTATTTTTCGTTCTAGCTACTCACATTCCCAGCCTCCCGTGCGAGTAACAATCATACAACGAGCACAAAAATCACCCGCAAAACTGGGACTCCCCGAGCAACACAATATCCGACACTTATAACCCAAAGATAGGGAATAAAGACGGGGAATAAACAAAATGGGGGCCAGAAAAACCAGAAACCATGTCCGGCTTCCAGCACATACTCCCAGCATGACCCACCTTACCCCCTACTCCCACGTTCCGAATGCTTCGATAATCCGCCACCAATCCACCCGGGGCTTCACCCTTATTCCACAATATCCGAAGCCGCACTCCCAACCTCTTGCACCTCAGTGGGCTCACCGCCGGCAACACTCCCATCACCCTCACCCCCCGACTCCAGAATCTCACACCATCCATCATCTCCATCCCCATCCATGGCTGGCTCTTGCTCCAAGCATATTTCCAACGGAGTATCCACTGCATCCTGCAACTCCTTCTCGAGCATCTCATATTCCCTCGCTCCAACTAGCGGGAACGTCATCTTGGGTAAGTCTTCCGAATCTGGTGGACTAATGAAAATTCCCGGGTTAAGGCTCAGATGCGGAATTATTTCTATGATTTCGCAGCTTTCCAGGACACTTGATAACTCTGAGTGGTCGGCATGAGCGGAGGAGGCGGAGGCGATGGTGAAGGTGCTTGAGCTAGATTCTGTCGTCATTTCTTTTTTCCTTTTTCGATTTTTTTTTGGCGTTTTCTGGCACGGGAGAAGGCAGTGTTGGTGGGGCAGGATGTGGTTCTTAAGTGCTGAGAGGAGGAGGATTTGTTTCTGAGGTATCATGAATCTAGATTTGAATTCGTGGGACTTTCAAGAGAGATCAGTTTTCAGGTTGGCCGGAGGGATATCATACGATGTGGTCTGTTGAGCTAGTATGATATTATGATAGTTGAGTTTATCAGCAGCCCTTGGGGTTACCTGCTTCAAGTTCGTTTCTGCGTTCATTGTGTCCTAGCTTGCCTGGGATGTCAGAGAATATCATCATGGGTTGTCGCTCTGCCCTCTAAAAGTTTTGGATCTTCAGTGTTTGTGTTTGAAAATGGTCTACATAGATTTTGCACAACGCAGTAGATGTGAGTGGCTATTCATAATATATTCAAGCCCGGCTCGGGCCGGACCAGTTTACCTCACCTGCCGTTTCTCAGTGCCACCAGGTGTTGAGCACAGATATGCTTGACTTCTCCCCCCCATATCTCGTTAGTAGCCAGCTAGCTACAAAAAGGCTTCAGGGAATTAGAACAGACTATCGACCACAGACAACTACCCTGGCTGGAGTTCATTAGTCTCGCCCACGAGCTGCGGAACCAAGTACAGGCTTAAGTGGGATGATGGATCTAGTGGGGTTGTATCCATTTTGTGTTTCTATCATTGCATTTCCGCCCGCTGCATGAACCTGATTATTTAAATCGGGTTGCATCGATTTCGGGATAGTTTGTGTATGGAATAGCCAGTACTGTAGAAAAAACTAATGTGCTATTATCAAATTTTTCCCACCAGCGATTCGGCGCATGGTACCTTTGTGAGTACAAACTTCGAATATTGAAAAAATGTTCACGTCTTAGGTATGATACCGTCGCGTGATAAGGATCCGCAACATTTTGATTCAGCTATGTTAGGGTTCGGTGAGTGGAGAGTGGGGCTTAGATCAGATAGTGCCTTGGGTACTGATGAATTAGTGATTTTGTTATCATAAGAAAAGATGGTATGATATGATATGATAGTGTCATTGTATGACCCCCGCTAGTTAGTTAACCCTAGAACCTGAGCCAACTTGTATGGCCTTCGAATTCAAACCCCCATTGACTGGCATATATAAATGCGCCCATGCCACAAACACACCAATCCTCTACATAAGTCTTCTCCTCTCAACACTCGAGAACTGCAAGCTCTTCCACCCCTACCTCTACTTCCTAGGATAGGAAATACGAAGAAAACAACAGAAATGACAAAAATGACGGGAGAACTTGCGTTAAATACCTCCACCTGGTCCACCCGCGCTGATTCTACCATATTATGTATCACGGAAGCTCTTGAGCGCTTACAAATAGCCTCACATCAAAATATTCACCACAGCAAATCCACTGGGATGCACCAGAAAACCCCCACCCGCCCATCGGCTCCAAAAACCCAGAAACGAGCACAAACAACCCCGCACCCAAACCTCCACGACAGCCGACTCGGCGGGTTGCACAGGGGAGTTTTCGTTCGCCCAGGGGATTCGGAGGACCTGTCCGCCATGACATTTCCGCTGGAGGCAACAATGGCATCTAAGGCACTCAAAGAGGAGTTTGGTAATACAGTCAATACTCAGATGGCGGATTCCCGCGTGGGGCAGGAACAAGCGCTTGCCGGAGATGAAGGAGACGGGGAATGGGTGGTGGAAGACTTATATGAGGATAGATCTGATGGGAGCGCGGTGGCTCCTATGTCTGTTGAAATGGAAGGGGTTGAGGATGAGGGTTGGTTGTTGTTAGTTAGGGGATGGAATGGGTGTGGTAGCAAGAGGTGGGAACTACTGGGGGAGTGCGAGGCTGTCGATGAAATATCCAGTCTGAGAATGATTGAGGTAGAGGTTTCTGTAGATGACAAAGTTGGAAATTAGACGGAGTCTTTTCAACAATTTAGCTTAGGTTATGTTTGCTTCTTTATAGTTGACCAACAGATCTAGTAGGTGTCAGTTACTGTAGAAACTCGAATAATTGAACCGTGTGCTATGTCGTTGGACTTTCCTCTCTCAGTGGGATGAAGAAATATTTGTTTTTTTTCTCCGTCTCGGAACGGGGAATGGGGCGGCGTTTTTGCTGTGTTTTTCGCCCCCTTTCCAGAGAAGGGAAATTTGGACTTCATAGCACACGGTTCAATTATTCAAGTTCTTACGGGTTGTAGTGGGGATTATGCGGTTCCGGTTGGATGGGTGATTTCTGCCCCTATATTGTGTATTCGTTGGTTGAGTGAGTCCATAATGGGAATTTGGGTCGGGGAAAATAGGCTGAATATGCTAGCTAGTAGACCCTTGAGATGTTTGGGGAAACGGTTTACTTCTCATCGACATGTGATGTGGGAGTATTGTACATGGTGTAATGTATAGATGTTGGAGGATGTTGGAGGATGTCGTCTTCCATCAGACAACACGTACTAAGCTTTACATCATGGGATCAAATGAAATAGCTCTTGTAAATGTGACTTGCTTAAAAGGGGATTAGTGTTAATTAATCAAACTCATATTACAATTTGTATGTAGTATTGTGGTCTCGATCTCAGAGATAGCATGTAGTCACACAGCCGATCCTGTGAACGAAGGGTAGTTTGGCTAGACGATTGTGTGTGTTGCTGCTTTCTCGGAAACGCTAGTTTTTTTGTATTGCATAGTATGATAATATATGCCGCTCGGAAGACATGACAGGCTCTATATCCCGAGTGAGATAAGGTGATCATCGACCCAAATTAGGTACAAAGCGACTCTAGGTGGTACGGGGAGCAGATCTCATGGGGGAAGAGGTGAGCCTATTATTGCTCCCTTAGTTCTGCATAATTGAATGGGGATATATCTGGACGTAGACAGCTATGAGTGTTGAAAAATTGTTTGGGTGGCGTGATTGGTATTAGGGGTTTTTTTTCCTCCTCGAGAGGTATGATGGCCTGTAGGCTCGTATGGCCTACTTGAGGTATTCATACAAATCGATAGGAATAACCTCAGTGGGGTAAGCGAGTGCTCTCTCAGCAGTTTCCGGCGATGATGCATTCCCCATGCTTAAGCCGTACTTGGTCAACGTCCTACCTTTCGAGCTTCGTTATGCAAGTCGGTAGAAGCGAAGAAACTCGGTACGGAAATTTGGTAGGGAGAGGGCCGTGTGAGATTACGCGGCATCTCGGCCATGCGAGAGAGGCCCGAAGTTATGATTTCCGGGATGACGAAAGCGGGGGCTCAAGACATGGGAGCTTACCTCGCGAGCAAGTTTGAGAACGGGGGCAGCATTCGGGTTCATCACCGGCTGAAATAGAGGAGTTTTATTTGCATAGGGGGTTCTGAATCGTCTCGCTGTGTTTTTCCTCTTCTTTTTGGTTATCGCTACTCATCACTTAATCACCGACGTAGGTAGAGAAAAGAGGGGGCCCTAGGTCACTCGGGCCTTTTTCACTGCTAAAGGAATCTTTCTATAGTTTTTTTTTTTTTTTTTTTTCAAAAAAATACCCTGAGATCCGGGGCGGTGTTGGTTGAGGAGAAAACCTACGGGTATCATATTCTATACCAGCCGATCCCAGTCCCTCCCCACAAAATACCAGGAACGTTTTTTCATCCGGCCGAATGCAATGTTTCCCGCACGCCACTTAAAATTGGTCAATAACTTAAATCCCTTTTTTTAGGAAAGGGCAGGAGGTAGGCATCCCGCCAAACCTTGTCAAGACCATGCTTATTACCTTGTTTAGCACCCCAAGAAAAAATTCTTCGCAAAAAGTACATTTTCACTGCCTAAGGTCCCCAGCAATTTCAAAGCAAAAAATGAAAAAAAATACCAACAAATACACCCAAACCCAGCGTATTTTTCAATCAAAGATTTAGATTTTTTATGATTTTTTATGATTGTGCTTTTCTACCTAGAAGTTGAAGTATTATTTTCTTGGCTGTAAGCGAAACATTGCATTCTGATGGGATAAAAAAACATTGCTAGTACAAGTGCCCCCTAGAAAGTTACCGAACAGTTAATTTGGGTTAACCCGCAAAATAATCCTTGTCTTGTACGAAAACATCACCCATGGCACTTGTACTATACTCGTACTTATATTCCGTAGAGAGGGCCCGGGATCTGCTGATAGAATAGGTTTTCTCGCTCGCTATCTCCGCCAGGTTGCTAGCCTCCGGATTCAGAGAGAGAATAGCTTGAGAAGGAATAGTGCTATCCTGACCCTAGTATGAGTTCTGTGGCGGTGTTGGATCTCATTACTGTAACTGGTTGTCGCAATTCCGTTAACTGGTCAGACCAAGCCTATCGTGGGCTGATGCCTCGTTTTTACAGGGGGGTACGGAGACAGCGAATGGAAAAGGGTTTAATGGTAATTGCACCTTCAAGTTAGCATAATTAACAGAAAGTGGCCATACTACGGGAGGTACTTCTTTCGCAATACTTGACTATCATACCAAATCCACAACTGAAAAATATTTGAAAATCAAAGAAACACATAATCCTAATTAATACCTTATAAACAGGGAGTTTTTTGTTGTGATAAAGGTATAGTGGGGTTTGGGAGTGAGGGGAGGGGTTGAGATGTTGCACGCGTGGTCCAGTCGTGTCCGGAAAGTAACGATACCCCTCCATGGCAACCAGCTCAGCACAACACCCCCCCCGAAAAGTATGGTAGCCAGGCAAAATAATAATTGTTAAAAATAAATAGTGAAATTTAATATTATTGGGATATCGGTATATAATCAGAAATATAGAGAACAAAAAAAATGAAAGATGAGAAGAGTATATTTTCTATAACAGGAAAATATTGTTAATTTACAGGAATTTTAAGATAAAAAACAACTATAATACATTTCACTACCAGAACTTGAATCACAGTATATAGAGAATATAATCAAATAGACTTTCAAATCACATTTTAGAATTGCTTTTAAAATTGTTCAGAATGAAAAGTTATGAGATATGTGGTAATCAGCTATCATTTTAGCTACAACTACAATTCCAACATTATATTCAATCTTTCTTATATAAAATATGACTTTTTTTAAAAATTAAAACATCCTAAATGAATTTTAGACTTCTATCTAGTTAATAAAGCTTATAGTCAGATTGGTTCTATATATCCTATGACCTGAGAATTGTGATTAAAATATAGTCATGTTTTATAAAAAGGTTGCTGTTAAATAATAAAGAATCTATTTGTATTGAACAATGAGAAAAATATATTTTTGATGGATAATAATGAACTATAGTTCCTACTTTGCATCTATATAAACATGTTAATTTTATTAATTTTTGTAAGTAATGAATCTACTCTATAATGAATTGTACTCAAACCTTATTAAAAAATATCATGGTTTGAAGAATATTCAGGGTACTCATGCCAAGGTTGTGGCTAGCCACCACAACCCCAGGCTGCTCGCTCACTCGCAACCTTGGGCACTCCTCCAGAGTGCCCGACAGCTCAATGCAACTTTGTGGCTCAATGCAACTTTGTGGCTCAATGGAACTTTCTGGCTCAATGCAACTTTGTGGCTCAATACAACTTTGTGGCTCACTATAGTAACTGGATGGCTCAACACAACATAGTGGCTCAACACAAGATGGTGGCTCAACACAACTTTGTGGCTCATCATATCATAGTAATTTCATATTTGGCCATACTATGATTTTAATATGACTTCTACCACCTTGTAAGTATGTACTAGTATAGCTATAAGATTGTAGGAGAGTATATGTTTGTAGTCTTTATCTAAATATTTATACTATCTAATATTACAATCAGCTATGCCAAATGAAAAGTCCTTCATACTCTCCAGTCAATGGGTTGAGCCTGATACAATGCATCAAATATTTCTCCTTCATTTTAGTAGAAATCAAGGTATATGCTTCAAGGAAGTCTAGTACAGTCACAATCTGGTGCCTTGGCAATGGAGCATATAGAGCATACTAGGTTTGCAGTAGAAGTGAGAGCTACGAGGCATAGAGTATAGAATGGAAAGTAGGTACACAAAGGGGGTGTTATTTATGCTTCAAAAGCAAGGAAAATGGTGAAATGAAGAGAAGATGAGAATGTAGCAAAAGCTGAAAAGCAGCTAAGACAGGCTCAAAATGTGCAGAAGAAAGCTATCCAAGTGGAGCACAAGCCTCTCATGAATGAAATAAAGTTATATTGGAGACAGAAAGGCAGTTCAAGCATATAAAAGCTAACTGTCAAATCAAATAATAGCTGGTATTAAGAGACATATAAGGTCCAAAAAAGGGAATGTAAATTAGCATATCATGATAATATAATTATGTAGTATGATAGAATGCAAATGTTTAGTGAAGCTACAAAGTTGTGTTGAACCAGTATCTTGTATTCAGCTACTATGTTGTGTTGAGCCACCCAGTTACTATGGTGAGCCACAAAGTTGTGTTGAGCCACAAAGTTGTGTTGAGCTGTCAGGCACTCTGGAAAAGTACCTAAGGTTGTGAGCGAGCGAGCAGCCTGGGGTTGTAGCGGCTAGCTACAACCTTGGCATGAGTACATCAACTTATATCAAATTGTTTTCTCTCTCTTGGCATTGACCTGTATCTAGTGCTCATATTGATTATATTTTAAGATATAAACCTGCAATTAACCTCAAGGTACAAAAGGTTTATTAGAAAATAAAAAATTGACTAAAGTAACAAGTATTACGTTATATTATTATAAGATTATCAGCTTCTCAGATAAACTAAGACTCTTCCATTCTAACTTGCATTAGTATGAGCTATGTATTATACTATTAGATTATTTTTTACTTTACATGTAAAAAAAGATAAAAAACAATTCATAAATCCAATTTGAATTTTAGCTATTTTTGAATTTTTAAATACTTTGAACTCTAGAGGTATTGTTTTTTAATACTAACTATTGATATTTATAATCTAAGGAACATTTCTATCCTACTTTCATCTACCTTTCAATTGGACTTCTGAATAAATATTTTCATTGACAAAATCATTGTTACTTGAACTGGTGCTAGGTTGCCAAGGGGTATCATTACTTTTTTTTTTTTTTTTTAAATACTATTCGATTTTATACTGACTATCTAGGTTTTCTGTGGCAATAATAGCTCATCTACACTAGCATCATACCAGTCCTCCAGCCGACAGCAAACCCAACCTCTGGTACTTCGAAGATACCGGTACTTTAAATCCGAGCCCGCGGCCTCATACCCCCGAACAAAAGAAAATATAGAAACCCTAAAACCAATCACGTCAGATACCCACCCTGGTTCTGACAATACCAACTCATTCCCTGATGTCCATTCCTCCTCAATCTCTGCCAATCCCTCACTTCCCCATAAGTCATAAGTCCCCTGCCCGAGTCTAGTCCATATACCCTTCTCCCCTCCGGGACACTCCCCAATCCCTTAAATGACAACCTCTTCTCACACCCCAACGCCACACCACCATAAGCCCTAGGGCCTGCCGGTGCACCCAACGGCGCCCTCAGAACCACTCCCTCACCCACTCTCTCCACCCCATCCCCACCCACAATACTCTTAAACCCACTCAGACCTGGAGATCCAAAACCACTGTCGTCCTTACTCCACCTTCTCATACTCCTGGGCCCCAATGGCGCATTGGGAACCACCACCTTGGCCGGGTACCAAATATTCATCCTCTTCCTCATCACATCTGTAACCGGTACAGGTTACTAGTTTAGGATTTTCAGGTATCAGTTGATACTGATTGCATTTTGAAATTGTTTCAGGAAACAAGGTGTGCATGTAGCCTTGAATATAGCGTTTAATACTCTATATGTTTTATGTTTGGTTTCGAGTATTGGTTTGATACTCTATATGTTATATGTTTGGTTTCGAGTATCGGTTTGATACTCTATATGTTTTATGTTTTGTTTCAAGGCTACCGTTTTGGAAGTCTTATATGTTATGAGAACAAGACTTGCGGTAGCCTAAGAAGTGTATTTAAGAACTGCCATTCTCTACGTTAGAAGAGGCAGACTTCGACAGACATAGTTTTCAATATACTTGGTTGAACAGTTACCTTCTTCAGTTCACTTCGAGAATCTTTAGTTTGAGATCCACCAAACATCTCTGAGACTTCAGTAGTCGCGACATAGTAAGAAGTCTCTTCAACAACCTCAGTTAAAGCCTCTGGACTTTACTTCACTAGTTACCTCTTTCGGTAAAGAATAAAGCACGTTAACCCTATGTTTACTGCATCTCCCGAGAGGTAGTTACATTTTTTTAACTTCAGCAAGTTATCAAGATAGAAGGCGTTCCAGGACCAAGTAAGGGCAAGGCCCCTGAGAAAGGTTCTCAACAGCGTACCAGGGATTCCAAAGGACGGTTCACAAAGACTCCAGCAAAAGAACAAGTGACAAGCGAGGCAGCTGCTCAGCAGTTAGCCAGAGACGCTGCTGAACAATCAGCTGGAGAATCATCGCAACAACCACTGGAACTGCCAACCACTACCCGCGGAGGGTATCCTAAATCCCCAAGAAAGCCTACTGGTACACAGGTACCTGCACCACTACCGAGCAACGATCCAGATAGCTCTGATAGCGACAAAGGATCAGATGATATGGCTTCCAAAGCAGGTCCAGCAGGACCAGAAGGACTAGGACCAGGAGTTCCAAGACCACCGACTCCCAGACTTAACCCAACCGTTACGGCTAAACCCAGCACCAAAGTACCTTCACCTAGTAAGTTTGCTGGTAAAGGAGATGACCTCAAACTGGAAGCATTCGATGGATGGTATAACTCAGTACAATTATATCTACGCCTAAACAGATTGTGAACAAGCAAAAATGGAGGAGGAAACTATTGGAACCTCTATACTGAAGGACGAGCTCAAGAAGCAGCTTTTCAAGCAGCGGAGCATTTCAGTGAAGACGTGACCAGAGAAGACCTTGTAGGATATCTACGAGAAAGATTCCAATCGTTGAAAGAGAAAGATGATACCTACCGCAAATTCCATGAAATTACCCAAGTGTATAATGGCAAGATACAGAGAATATCAACCATAGCAACTGATTTGCTGATGTACCGATCACGTCTACTGGCAAATACCAGAAGCGATTATGCCTTCATTCAACAGTTCTTTAAATGCATGCATCATAGGTTACAACAAGAAGCGGAATTACAGTATGCTGAAACAGACACTGTTATGGAAGTTATACAAAATGCAGGGAGCATAGATGCTATATTGAAAAGCACTGGGGCTTATGGGAAGGAAAGGTTCGAGAAACCAGTAAAAGTATTCATTTTCAAACAAGAAGGGCGGAAGGACAAGCGGAAAACAAGCAACAAGACCCACTCCAAACCTAAGGAACAAAAAGAAAAGGGTCTTTGCTATACCTGCGGAAGTAAAGGACATCTAGCAAGAGACTATCCTAGCAAAGGTGACAAGTGCAAAGGCAAGGGCAAGGCTAAGATGAAGAAACAAGTCACCTCCAACTGAGTGGAACAAGAACAACTAGCAGAAGAGGTGTTTATCAATAGTATGGAAATGGAGGAAGAAGAGGAAGACATTATCACAATAGCCACTAGACCAACAAATGTCAAATCTCATAAGGCTCTCGAAGGAACGATGCATATCAATGGCAAAGAAGCCAGAGTCCTGTTTGATACCAGATCAATAGGAGCAAACTTAATTAGTGCTACCTTTGTGACTATGTACGGAATTCCTTGTCAGGATTTGGAGACTCCAATCAGAATACACCTAGCTATGAAAGGATCACGGTCTGAAGGTCATAAACAATGTTCAGTCAACATATCAGCAGGAAGGCTGAGCGTTCCAGGAACCAGGATGTTGGTTGGCAACCTAGCAAAATATGATGCACTAATAGGAATGCCTTTTCTGGAACAACACAAAGCTCAAATTGAATGTGGCAAATTAGCTATTCTGTTTCCAAAGCAAAATGTTCGAATTGTTTGCACACCTACTATTGGCATGATCTGAGCAGCAGTGATTAGCACTAAAGATGTCATGGACCAACATCCGGAGGTATTTCCGGAGGAAATACTGGAAAATCTGCCACTTCTAAGAAAGATCAATCACTAGATAGATCTACAACCAGAAAAAGAGCAGTGCTTATTACCTACCTACTCAATACTGGAACGATGGGCAACAGACATGAGTATATGGTTGAGAGAAAAAGAGAATGAAGGAATCATTACATGGCAAGCAGTTTCTTCGGTAGCTCCAATGTTTGCTTAGGAAAAGAAAGATAAAAAACGCATGAGACCACTGGTGGACCTCACAGCCAGGAATGAGATAATGATTAAGGATGTTGAAACCATTCCTAACCAAACAATGATCCTAAATGCTCTGGGAAGGGCAAGATACCGAAGCAAAATCGATCTTAGCGATGCCTACTTCCAAACAAGAGTGGAACCAAAGGATGTGAGCAAGAAACCTTTTAAGACACTATTTGGATGTTTCGTTAGCAAAGTAATGCTACAAGGAGATATGAATGCTCCAGGAACTTTCATGCGCATAATGTCCAATCTATTCGCGGACTATTTAGGACGGTTCATGTGAGTATATGTTGACGATATACTCATATTTTTCGATACAGAGTCCGAACATTTGAAACCCCTATCTATGATTTGCGATAAACTAAAGGAAGCTCAATTCTATACAAGCAGGAAGAAATCAGAATTCTTCGCCACCAGTATAGCAGTGTTAGGCCATGTTATCAATGACGAAGAACTCTCACCAGCACCGGAAAAGATAGTGAAGATCGAAGAATGGACTACGCCACAAACCAAGAAACAATTACAGGAGTTTTTAGGAACGGTCAACTACATCAGTCAGTTTTTGCCACACATTGCAACCATTACATTACTCCTAACAGAACTCACTGGAACAGCAGAATTTGTGTGGACTGCCACCTAAGACCAAGCCATGGAGAATCTTAAGCGAAGTGTTTCAAAACACGACGTGATGAAACCATTATAATATGATTCATCACTTCCAATATGGCTAGTAACCGATGCATCCAACACAGGGGTAGGAGCATGGGTAGGACAAGGAAAAACCCACAAGAATGCTAGACCAGCTTCACTTCATAGCAGAAAATTCTCTAACGCCCAAATGAATTATGGCACAACCGACAAGGAAGCCCTAGTGATAGTCGATGCACTGACGGCATTTCATCACATACTTGCAGGAAGCAAGTTTACTATCATCACAGATCATCTACCTCTGATGTACCTCAAGACAAGCGGAATACCTACCAAGAAACAACTGTGATAGAGAGGGTTCATTGGGAAATACAATACCGAAATAGTGTATAGACCAGGAAAATGGAACTATTTAGCAGATGCATTATCCTGTCTTTATGATGAGAATGATGATTACCCACATACTGCAAATGATTCTACACAAGAAGACGATTTACCTACTACCTCACCTATTCTATCCTTTCTTTCTTCGGAAGAACCTACTATCAAACACGAAATATCTCAATTTGAAGCCCTCACAGTTGAGCACATCGGTGCTCATTCAGAATGCAGAAGCAACTGCAGCCTGGAGCAAGCACAGCTAGAGCAAAACAATTACAGAAATGCCGAACCCCTAAACGATTGGGGAGACCATCGAAGTTATACCAGTGGTAGGAGTGAGAAGGAACTTGAACATACATCAATGCATTGGGCATTTTGCAACATACCCTTCTGCCATGACCACGAGGAATTGAAACCTAAAATAAAGATCTATGCCAGCTCCCCCTGTAGCAGCCCACCAGTTATCGAAACTCCCCCTAACACCAACGATGATTACTGCGATATAGTTACCCATTCATCACACTCGCATCTCAACATCTGTGCCATCAAGGAGCGTGTTAAAAAGGCATTAGGATGCGACGCTCCCACTATCAAACATCACGATTCCGAATCGCCGGAGCATCCCCACAATGAACCCCTCTATGGAGGACCTCTCGCATACCTGAACGAGGTCCCAGTAGTGGAACCGCCCTCCCTACCTCATGAGAAATGTGAGCTCTACAAAGTTGATGAAATACCTAATGAAGAGGGGGAGGTAAAGGTATTAGAAAGAGTTGTGGATGCAAGGGATATCATCCAAGGAGTGGATGATATAAAAAACATTTGGAGGAAACAGATGATCAAAGGATATAGGAGCGACCCCATCTACTAGCTAGCAAAGGACTCCAACCACAGTTCACGAAACGGAATGATGCAACATTACAGTATACATAACGGTCTCCTTTATACCACCACTAGAGGAGGAGAAGATTGCCTATACATTCCGAGAGGTCATGGAATGAATGAAGAAACGCTAAGAGAACTGATGATAGGGGAGATACACAATAAAGGACACCATAGCGCTGATCGAAACCTGCAGTATGCAATGGAATACATCTACTGGCCGGAGATGAGGAAGGACTTCAAAGACTATGTCCAGCAGTATGACATATATCAACTGCACTGAGAGAGGACTACATTATCCATGGGCAATACAGTTTCACTGCTTTTTCCCTTTCAGATATTTTCGAGCTACGCTGTCGATTTCACGTGCCCGTTCACTAAGCTGAGAGGACATGATTCAGTATTGGTGGTAGTGGATAGAGCGGTTGGTTTCAGCTGGCTGATACCAACATCAGTGAACGCTACTGCGATATCAACAATGGACTTACTCCGGCACCATATCTTTATGCCTCATGGAGTACCTACATCAATTGTCAGTGATGCTGACCCCCGATTCACCTCCCAGTTTTGGAAACAAACCTTGAAGACTATAGGAGTTGAATATATTATGGCTATGCGTGGTCACCACCAAACCAATGGACAAGTGGAAAGAAAGATCAGAGAACTGAAAACAGCATTAAGGAATGTTGTTAATGTACCCCAGACTAACTGGCTTACCTCCCTCCCTGAAGTAACAGCTTACTCCAATGCAGGTCACTTGAATACTAGAGGAATATCCCCATACAAAGCCATGTATGGACAAGAATACCACCTACTCGATACCTATAAAGTCAACTCTACAACAGTGCCTGCATCCGATGACTACTACAATCAACACCAGGAGATCAGAAATGCGACATACCAAGCATTACGGTTAGCCAGAGCAAGATCAAATGGAATGGCAACTAAGAGGAGAAACCCACACAAACCTGTCGAGATTGGGGAAAGGATTAAGGTTTTTGGAGACCAGTTCGCAACCGAATCTGGCAGATCTCGGAAATTACAACCAAGTTGGTGAGGTCCTTTTACAGTACTCGAATTCGATGGACATACACAAAACTACACCATTAGCATGAACGCAAGGATGTACCGGAGAAAGAAAGGAGTATTCCACTGTTTGGTAGTCACACCATACCACCCTAACAACGATTTTCGGTTCCCCGGACAAGCATTTGCGAAACCGGCACCTATCCTTATAAACGAAGAACTGGAATGATAAGTTTAATCAGTCGTAGATTACAGGGGACGATATGGCAGAGGACAGTTCCCGGTTAGTTGGAAAGGGTATCCAGCAAGCGAGAACAGTTGGGAACCGGTGGAAGGGTTAGAACATACGATAGATTTGATTCAGGCATGGTGGCCAGTTAACATGCCAGGAGATGAGTTTCCTATGGTATTTTCTGGGTTTATTCCTATGTGTTATTCTCTCACTAAGGATGGCTTTGAGAGCTATTCAGATGTACCCCCGGTTGATAAAGGTTTTTGGAATCCTTATTTGAATTCTGATTATGATAGCGAGGATTAAGGACTTTCTTGTTATATTTTGAAATAAGGGTTTTATTTTGTTTTCGAGGTGTAACCGGTACAGGTTATTGGTTAAGGATTTTCAGGTATCAGTTGATACTGATTGCATTTTGAAATTGTTTCAGGAAACAAGGTGTGCATCTAGCCTTGAATATAGCATTTGATACTCTATATGTTTTATGTTTGGTTTTGAGTATGGGTTTGATACTCCATATGTTTTATGTTTGGTTTTGAGTATGGGTTTGATACTCCATATGTTTTATGTTTTGTTTCGAGTATCGGTTTGATACTCTATATGTTTTATGTTTGGTTTTGAGTATCAGTTTGATACTCTATATGTTTTATGTTTTGTTTCAAGGTGTAACCGCCTCACAGGAGATGCGGTAAACATAGGGTTAACGGGCTTTGTTCTTTA
Organism: Tuber brumale; assembly: GCA_014065205.1. Taxonomy (NCBI): domain Eukaryota; kingdom Fungi; phylum Ascomycota; class Pezizomycetes; order Pezizales; family Tuberaceae; genus Tuber; species Tuber brumale. The sequence continues at coordinate 356,538 of JACCEG010000090.1, read as the reverse complement.
CCGAAAGTGGTAACTAGTGAAGCAAAGTCCGGAGGCTTTAACTGAGGTTGTTGAAGAGTCTTCTTACTATATCGCGATGACTGAAGTCTCAGAGATCTTTGGTGGATATCAAACTAAAGAATCCCAAAGAGAACTGAAGAAGGTAACTGTTCAACTAAGTATATTGAAAACTCTGTCTGTTGAAGTCTGCTTCTTCTAACATGAAAAATAGCAGTTCTTAAATGTACTTCTTTTAGGCTACCACGAGCCTTGTTTCTCATAACATATAAGACTCCAAAATGGTAGCCTTGAAACAAAACATAAAATATATAGAGTATCAAACCGATACTCAAAACCAAACATAAAACATATAGAGTATCAAACTCTATATTCTCAGGCTAGAGGCACACCTTGTTTCTTGAAACAAAACATAAAACATATAGAGTATCAAACCAATACTCGAAACCAAACATAAAACATAGAGAGTATCAAACCCTATATTCTCAGGCTAGAGGCACACCTCGTTTCCTGAAACAAAACATAAAAACATATAGAGTATTAAACCGATACTTGAAAATCCTAAACCAGTAACCTGTACCGGTTACACAAGGCTACCATTTTGGAAGTCTTATATGTTATGAGAACAAGGCTTTTAGTAGCCTAAGAAGTGTATTTAAGAACTGCCATTCTCTACGTTAGAAGAGGCAGACTTTGACAGACAGAGTTTTCAATATACTTGGTTGAACAGTTACCTTTTTCAGTTCGCTTCGAGAATCTTTAGTTTGAGATCCACCAAACATCTCTGAGACTCCAGTAGTCACGACATAGTAACAAGTCTCTTCAACAACCTCAGTTAAAGCCTCTTGACTTTACTTCGCTAGTTACCTCTTTCGGTAAAGAACAAAGCCCGTTAACCCTACATTTACCGCATCTCCCGAGAGGTGGTTACAACATCCATCTCCTCTTCCAACTTCCTTCTCCTCCTCTCCTCACCACTCTCTCTCACCCTCTTCTTCACCACCATCCAGTCCTCCCTGAGAACTGACACCACCTTCAGCCTCTTCCGCCACCACCGCCACCTCCTTCCCCTTCCCTGCCACCTCCACCATCGCCACATCCTCCGCCACCTCAGCCCCAGCCACCGACTCCGCCACAGCCACTGGCAGCCTCACTACAATCTTCTTCTCCGCCACTACCTCCACCCCCTCTTCTATCTCCAGCTGTTCCACATCCACACCACCAGCAAACTCCACCTTCTCCAATCGCCTCTCCTGCTCCACCACCCTCTCCATCCACAACTTGCAATCTACCTAATTGTGGTTATCACCACAAAATGGGCAGAAAGCTGCTGTAATCTTGCTCTGGACTTTGAGCTCAGCTATCACCTCATGAAGCCTCCGAGAAAAGACTGAAATATAATGTCGCAACTTAGAATTCTCTGACTCAAGAGCCAGAGATTTCTGGACCCATTTTTGTAAGACCGTCGCGGTCGCAAGCGAATCCTTGACGGAAGAACACGATTTCTGAAAGCCCATGGTGTCAAACTAAACAGCAGGTCTGTAGGTTGATGGAAATATATAAAATAAAGATGGAACAGATAAAACTATCCCTCAAAAGTGTTTTATGTCTGAGTAAAACCTGCTCAGAAATAAAGACTTGAAGCTATCGTGAGGAAGGAATCAAGGATCTAGATTGGTCAAACCCGAAAATATGGTAGATCACAAGAGGTGAAATTTCAATCGCTGGGGTTGTAACTGACGTGGCGGATGGGTATCATTACTTTCCGGTCACGACTGTCCAAGGTTGCCTCGCTAAATGTTCGGTTAATTACGCTAACCGACAATACCTTATCGGTTACCGTATTGTTTTGTTTGGAGAAAAGGTTTAAAATATCATGGATGGCAGAGGTATATGTCTAATATATCATGGCATACCGGTACCATCGGTAGGCATGGAGGACATAAAGACGGTCCCCGTGTCCGAAACTCAGACCCCCTTTAGCGGCCCCGGACGTGTTCTGTCCCAAAGAAGGTAAAATCTTTGACCTCACTTATACTTTAAAGAAATGCAGTTTTCTCAACACACTTTATACAGTCACAATTCGATTGAGAAGGACTACAAGAATTTCAGGAAACTTTCAGAAATTAATGCCAAGTAAAGATTATTTTTTTAATCTTTTTTACTACAGTTTTAAGCCCCTTTTTCCGGTAGAGTATGTTGCCTAACGCCTGAGGGATGTCTGCCAAGAAATCTCTTGGACAGATAACATCAAAAGGCCGGATGGAGGGTCTGAGTCTCGAGCACGTGGGCCGTCTTTATGTCCTCCACCCCCACCGATGCTACCGGTATGCTATGGTATATTAAACATATATCCCTGCCATCCATGGTGCTTTAACCTTTTCTCCATTGTTTGAGGCGGCCACCCGAGGGGACCCCCGGCAGCACAAGGTGATCGACGTATGAACGGACCACGATGCGAGAGGAGCGCACTTTCTTTGTCCGATTGAGGCTCGCCTATATAGAACAGATATGAGTAGGGTTAGGGTTTTCGCTCATCACCAAAGTTGCCTCACCAACCTCACAGAATTTGCGACAAGCTTCCCTGATTCTGTGAGTATGTGGGTCTACGGCTAGAGGGGATCCCAGGATATAATTGTGGGGTGCGCCCGCCCTTCTGAATCTTGAATTTTGCTTTCAACCATCCCAGTATCATCGAAGAAACCACGGCCAAAGAATAGTAGAAACAAATCTTGATTCTGCTGGTAGCAGGCTTCGCTGAAAAGAAGACATCCTTAGAGCCCATGTCTCGCTTGCAAGTGAGCTGTACTAGAGATAGTATGCGATCACCTCCTCCCCCCTACAGCTATAAATCACCACCGACGTGTGCCCCCTCCGTTGAGATATCTCTTGTCAACCATTACGGCAACAAAAGACAAAGCAGAAAAGGAAACCGCAAGGAAAGAACAGCTGCGAAAATGGCACCGAAAGGTCAAGAAAAATTACAATGCCCCGTCTCTACACTTCCAATCTCCTTCATCGTCACCGCACTAAAATCGTTCACCACCGCGGCGGCTGCGAGAGAATACATGGCCACCCACAACCTCAGCATCCTTGAATCGCTAAAACCCCATCTCCCTTCAATTTTCTACGACATCCAAACCACCGAACGCGGCCGTGCGCTCCAAATCCTCTCGCGGACTCTTATCAACTGCCAAAACCACCTGTATTTCAACCCCCAGACCAAATCACTCCCATTTCCACCTTGCGATGTGACCACCCCCCCACCGCAATCCCTCGCCACCCCTGAAGCTGACCAAGAAAATTGGGACACCCTATCCTCCTGCCTGCAAATCCATACGGATATCCTCGGTTCGCCCCTAACCTCGCAACAATCCACAACCATCCTCCGCAGACACTTGCATTTTTGGCTCCTCCTCCTCGCATGCGTTCCGGAAGTCGAGGAGATTGTGGAGGACGTGCGGAGGCTTGAGACCTTTCCCGCTGGGCGCCCGTTGGCGACGTATCTTGAGCTGTACGAGAGGTACACTGATGAGGAGAAGGCGGAGTTTTATGTGAGGAAGTATCTGAGGGTCAAGCCGTACTTTTTGTGGTTGAGGAGGCAGGGGGTAGGGGGTGTTGAGGGGTTGAATGTCGAGGGGGAGGCTGGGGGCATGATATTGGGGGCTGTGGGGATTCGTGGAGCGGACGTTTTGGGCGGGTTGGAGAGGGCCAGGGGAGTTTTGCTGGCGGTCGCCAGGGCACATGTGGGATTTACGGCTGGGCTTTGGGAGAAAAAAGCGAGTGATGGGGCTTGGGATTCGATGGAGGGCATGAAATGTGAACTTTGAGGTTTTATGTTTCATTCTCGGATTCCCAAGTTTATCTTTTCGCAGTCTGGTGTGACCATCAGAATAATATTAGAGCAACTAGTTTTTTTCCTTAATATCCAATAGGGTACAGTACATTCTCTGTGTTTTTAGTATTGTGGTGGCCGTTCCCCCCTCCATTACTACCGTAACCAATTGGGGTTCTCTAAAGCCACTAACCACGGATACCATTACCGTAAGAACTCGAATAAACGATCCTTGTGCTAGGTAGTCCAGAATTTCCTCCTCTGGAAAACGGGGGAAAACCACACCAAAGGATCCCCTCTCCGAGACATCAGCCCTGATAGGCCCGGCCTAGCAAGTTAACCGAATTGCGAAAGTAAGTTAATGAGATCCAACACAGCCAAGTGGCTTGCGCTATACCATGTTAGGAGACCGCTAATCCTTCTTAAAACATTTTGACTGAGAAGCCGGAGATCACAGGGATGACAGGGATGGCGGATTTCAAGAGTTTTTTACGGTATGGTATCAGTAAGACTCATGCCAAGATTGTGGCTAGCCGTCACAGCCCCCGAACGCTAGCAGGTTCACAATGGGGGCACTCCAAAGAGTGCCCAGCGGCGCAGTCAGTGCGGCTCAACATCACTTTGTGGTTCACCATATTGCCGGCTAGCAACAGGAACCTAACATTTTGGGCCGTAACATTTGACCATGGGCAACACCGCAACCCTCTCCCCCCACTCCAGAACCCCACTATACCTTTATCACAACGAAAAACTCCCGGTATACAAGATCTTAATGAGGATTATGTATTTATTTGATTTTTAAATATTTTTTGGTTGGGAATTTAGTAGTCAAGTATTACGAAAGAAGTACGCCCCGTTGCGTCGCGATGTTCGGTTAATTATGCTAACGTATGATAAGAACTTGAACAATTGAACCTCGCGCTAAAAAGACGTCCAAAATTCCCTCCCTTGGATAGGGGGGTGAAAACACTGAGAAAAACTGACCCCCCAGCCCGGGGTTGAGACAAAACAAAGTAAAAAGGTACGGAACCTTACCAGCAAAGGCAACTCCAACGTCCTAGCGCGAGGTTCAATTACCAGTATTCGGGTTCTAACGGTACAGTAGTAACTTTGTGGCTCAACATCACTTTGTTACTTAGCGAGAGGTGAGGTCGCGGGAATAGACACAATACTGTATTAGAATACTACTCGAGTGGAATACCGGTACTCGTATAAAGCGGTCGCACCTACAACGAGATTCTTTCCTTCAAAGGCAATTTTCTCACCTTGATTATCGGTTTGTTAGTAGGGCATCTCGCTGTTAGTGCAAACTCGTTGTGGGTGCAACCGCTTTAATCGCGTCAGGGGCTACCGGTAGTTGTTGAACAAAGCAAGTTGTAGAGCGAGTTGTGGAGCAAGAGTGTTGCGAGAGTGAACTTCCCTGCCTTTGAGTTTTCACAACGTCGCTGTTTCGTTTTTCCGTTTCGTTGCTGTTTCGTCACTGTTCCGTTTGGTCCTGCTACTGAGCCGCTGGTTTCTAAAAACTAGGAATACGGTATAAAATCTACCTGATATTAGAAGGAACCTAAAGGGGAGGCAATAGTAAACCGGCAGAACATAGAGTGATGGGAGTGAATAGCCAGCCAAAGAGCACAGTATAATACAACCCTGCGTAATTTAGTCCCTCATTCACCATAAAATCTAAATAACCACCACTCTGACCCTTCGGTGTGAAATTTACCACAGAAAGCTCGGGGGGTGCTGGGTGTTGGTGCGCATTGCCGTCAATCTTAATCTACAGTCACTCAGCCGCAGCCTCAGTGTTCTCAAGGGTTGTCCCACGTTAGTCATGCACCCTCCCCAAATTATTGGTCACACAACAAGCCTCATCACCCCGCTTTCTTCGGCTGCGCTGACGGAAGTTTACAAACTCCCCCGATACCACTACAAATTGTTGTACCATTTTTTCTCCATTCAAGCTACATTTTTCGCGGAATACCATGGCCCAGACCACGCATATCAAGATCGGCGATGGAAATACTCACGCCGGAAACATAATTAGTAGTTTCAATGTCTATAAGTCGGACGAAGATGCAGAGATTATGAATTGGCTCTCACCATTAGAGCCAAATAACCGACACCAAGGCGTGCGCAACGATCGTTTTGACGGTGTGGGGGAATGGCTATTGGAAACAAGCGAGTTTCGGGAGTGGAGGGGTAGTGAGGGTAGAGCTGATGGGGCTGTCTTGCTTTGTAGCGGGAATCCGGGAGTGGGCAAGACGTATCTCAGGTAAGTGGCGGGATGCATGAAAAGAGAGCGAGATTGCTGACGGTCGGAAATGCTAGTTCGCTAGTGATCGACAGCCTGTGCGATCAGGCAAGGAAGGAGGATATCATCGTTGCAGGCCTATACTGTGACTTCATTGCTCAGCAAGAGCAGACAATCGCCAACATGGTTGGAGCAATTCTGAAGCAGATAGTGCGCAGAGGGGGCATCCCCAATAATATACGGGAAGCGTTTGAAGAAGGGAAAAAGGAATTTGGTGGTAGAGGGCTGCGACTTCCGGATCTGGTGGGGATGTTGAGGACAGCTATAGCTTCTCTACCCCGGGTTTTCATCTGCATTGATGCTCTTGACGAATGCTTACCCAAGCATCTGCCGGAACTTCTCGAGTCGATGAGAGATATTGTTCGGGAGCTGCCTAGGACGCGAATATTCCTCACTGGAAGGCCCCATGTGAAGGAAGATGTTCAAAGGAGTTTCGCCAAGGCGGTTGTGATACCCATTAGTCCCAACACCGATGAGATTAGGAGTTATCTGGAGATGAGGTTGGACGGGGATGCTGATCCGGAGGCGATGAATGATGATTTACGGGCAGATATTATTCGAGTTGTCATGGAAAAGATATCTGATATGTAGGAGCATTCATCATTCCGACTCTATCATTAATCGATACTGACCCACGTTTGTGTCCAGATTCCTGCTTGTTTCGCTGAATGTCGACGCTATTCTGGGACAGGTGACAATCTATCAGAGAAGGAAGAAACTTGAAGAGATGAAAAAGGGCAATGGATTGAGCGATGCCTACACGGCAACCCTAACCCGACTAAAAGCCCAGAAGGGGAATAAATCAACACTCGGATTGAAAGTCCTGATGTGGGTGCTGTATTCGGAAAGGCCGTTACAGGCTCCCGAGCTCTGTCACGCCTTGGGAGTGGAGGTGGGATCTATGGATCTGAATGTCGAAAACGTTCCCGCATTACGGACACTATTAGCGTCTTGTCTAGGTCTCGTCACGGTTGAGGCGTCTTCATCAACCGTTCGACTAGTGCACCATACTCTGAAAGAGCATCTATCAGCTGACCCAACCTTACTCCATAGCCCCCACTCAGAAATTGCGGAGGTTTGCTTAACATACCTCAATTTTGGAAGTGTCCGGAATCTTTCGCCAACACTTCGCTCGGCACCAGCAACAACGCCACTTCTAGAATATGCTTCTCGTTACTGGGGGGAGCACACAAGAAAGGGGATGACGGAAAATGTGAAAACACTTGCGCTGAGACTTCTGGATGGTTTCGATTCGCATATATCTGCTCAACTCATGTTATTGCACTTTAATGGAGATCGAGGTTCGGGCCCATATTTTGGCTGGTATGAAGGACCTACCGGATTTACAGGACTCCACGGAGCAGCATTTCTCGGGATCGTTAAGATAGTTGCTGCAGTTTTGGAGGTGACGGAGTGGGATGTTAATGCAACCGACGGGGAGGGGAGTACAGCTCTCACGTGGGCAGCAGGGAGAGGGCATTCGGAGGTGGTAAAGGTGCTGTTGGAACGAGGGGATGTCAATCCCGATCAGGCAGACACCAAATATGGTCGAACGCCACTCTCGTGGGCGGCTAGGGGCGGGCATGAGCGCGTAGTCAAGATGCTTTTAGAACGAGGGGATGTCAATCCCGTCCAGGCAGACACCGAATATGGTAGAACGCCACTCTCGTGGGCGGCTAGGGGCGGGAATGAGGGGGTACTCAAGATACTTTTAGAACGAGGGGATGTCAATCCCGACCAGGCAGACACCGAACATGGTCGAACCCCGCTTTCGTTGGCGGCTGAGAACGGTTATGGGGGGGTAGTCAAGATGCTTTTGGAGCGAGGGGATGTCAATCCCGACCAGGCAGACACCAAATATGGTCGAACGCCACTTTCGTGGGCGGCTAGGGGTGGGCATGAGGATGTAGCCAGGATACTTTTAGGACGAGGGGATGTCAATCCTGACCATACGGACACTCTCTATGGTCAAACGCCACTCTCGTCAGCGGCTGAGAGCGGGTATGGGGTGGTAGTCAAGATGCTTTTAGAACGAGAGGATGTCAATCCGGACCAGGCTGACGCTTTCTATGGTCAAACGCCACTCTCCTTGGCGGCAGAGAACGGGTATGGGGGGGTTGTCAAGATGCTTTTAGAACGAGGGGATGTCAATCCCGACCAGGCGGACACCAAATATGGTCGAACTCCCCTCTCGTGGGCGGCTAGGGGTGGGCACGAGGGGGTAGTCAGGATACTCTTAGAACGAGGGGATGTCAATCCCGACCATACGGACACTCTCTATAGTCAAACGCCACTCTCGTCGGCGGCTGAGAACGGTTATGGGGGGGTAGTCAAGATGCTTTTAGAACGAGGGGATGTCAATCCGGACTATACGGACACCCTCTATGGTCAAACGCCACTCTCGTTGGCGGCTGAGAACGGGTATGGGGTGGTAGTCAAGTTGCTTTTAGAACGAGGGGATGTCAATCCCGACCAGGCCGACACCAAATATGGTCGAACGCCACTCTCGTGGGCAGCTGGGGACGGGCATGAGGGGGTAGTCAAGATGCTTTTAGAACGAGAGGATGTCAATCCCAACCAAGCAGACACCAAATATGGTCGAACGCCACTCTCCTGGGCGGCTAGAGCCGGGCACGAGGGGGTAGTCAAGATGCTCTTACAACGAGGGGATATCAATCCCGACCAGGCAGACACCAAATATGGTCGAACTCCACTGTCATGGGCGGCTGGGCGCGGACATGAGAGGGTTGTCACAATACTTTTAAAACAGAAAGGTGTCCGCACCGCCACGCCAGGTTGCTAGAACTAAACACCCCTGTCGAGAACTCTCTGGGGAGGACATGACCGAGTTGGAAGGATATTACGTGAACGGGGCAGTGTCAATTCCGACACAGCAGATCGCTGTGGCTAGACATTCCTCCCGGCCTCCGATGGGTATGCAGACGAGTTTGTTGTGAGTATGCCATTTAGAGGCGGTCTTAGCACCTACCTGGCGGACATTGATAGCCAATATGCACTGCTATCCGCAAACCCCGAATGTGCTAGAACCGGTACGAGTGCGGCCAATAAATATATTCGTCACGTGGGTCTCACAAGAGATTTTTGGAGAGGCTTTCTCGCCAAAAACCTTTTATCAGACTCACGTGACGAATATATTTATCGGCCGCACTCGTATTGGGCCGCAAAGGCTCTTTTTCCTAGTCCCGGTAGCAGCCTCCGCTCAACTGAGCAGCCCAAGCTGTCTCAACCCCATTAAATGTGGCACCTAGGCTTCTTGTACCTTCGCAGGAAAGCTAGCACTCATCCTAACGATACTCGATTTAACAACACTCGCTTGATCCTCCCGCCTGCTCTCACCCATATTTTACCATCGCCTCTTTCTTATTAATGTGGATAACAGTTGATGACCGATCGCGCATCGGCATATAGATGACTAGCTGGATATGTGGGCAACTATGGCAGTATGTGGACGAGAGTGAGAGGTAACATAAATGACTTCGCTCATTCGTTCGTTCTCCAAACTAACGGTAAAAACAGCAGTATGAGTAAAACATAAACAATGCATCCTGATCCTTCCATCGATCACCACACCTATAACCATCTCTCTTTCTTTCCTCCATCCACTCCCATGATAACAAAGGAAAGACATGTCTGGAGAATATACTCCGTCAATCTGCGAATCTCCACACTGGTCTATCGAGTTTCTGAATTCTTCTCCAGACTCCTGCAACTTCCAAAATCTGCCCTGGTCAATCAACATCCATCCAGAACATTCAACACTTCGCCCGTCTCTTGGCTATTCTCGCTCACACCCCCCCCCCGCCACCCAAAACAATCCCACTTCATAAATAATTGTCGAGTGAAGGATTGGTATAGGTACCACCGTCCATTTAGGTGTTATCAGACTATCATAGAGGATTTCTTTTCGGTTTTAGCTTGCCATTTATTATATCTTTACCTTTGATCTTTTCATTTTTTTCGCTTATTCCTTTCTTGTACTTCCGGTTAGACTTGGTCCATATGATCTTCGCCATTTCTTGCTCCATTTTGTTCGTATATTCAGAAATAATCGTTCTCCGTAGGGAGGGAAGATCCCCTCGAGTAGTTTTTAGTTATGGGCATGGTGTTGGCTGACAAACAGGAGAAGGCACGCTCTACTACTTGTTGCATTTATTGAAATAATATTATGCTTTCTAAGATGCTTCAAATTTCCGCTAACACTTTCGAGTAGGGGCCCAGTATCTTTCATTACAGCCGGACACTGTTCGACAGAAATGATATCTTTCTCTCCCCCCCCACAAGCGCATATCACGGCCAGTCTCGAATTGGAAATTGGACAGGCTAGGGCCAACGATGGTGTAAAAAAGGCCACTAACACTGGCTTCTTTGGAGTTTGAATGCGAATCCGTAGAGTAGTGTTCAATATCGATATGTTTTCAATATGCGGTCACTAACCTTTTCTTTAGCTTCCAGGATCGCATGACTTCCCTCCACCCTGTACTTATCTTCTTCCAGCTTATAGTCAACCGGGATTTCCTCGGATCAAAATGTTACCGGAAAAAAGCCTAGTCTCTTATCTGCTTCGGAAGATAGTCTGGGCGCCCTTACTGGGCCTGACAGGGGACTGGACTGCCACTGGCAGTCCGCCCAGGACAGCGATATTTCGGGGCACCTGTATTTGACTTGGACGGAGTCCCCTATGGCGTGACGCAGTAGAACTTTGGCGGCAGGGGTGGCGGTAAGGCCGCAGGTGATGACGAAAGTAACTCGCGGAAAATGTAGGGTAGTGGGGAGCTGTGGGGGACCGCACGAGTAATGCTTTATGATTTCCGCTCTTGCTATATCTTTCTATTCCGAAAACTAAACAAGTGGAATGAATGAGCAGAGGAGGAATCTCGAAACTCAAATTTGTCAAGAGACTTGCCACTCCGGAATCAATTCCCGAGTTCCGTCCAGCCCCATAGATAATAGCAACTCTAGGCACATTTCACAATCCAAGAGTTGCATGACGCGGATGGTGGGCGATGAGATGATGAACTATTCATTAAGAGGAGCAACCAGCCGGGGAGCCCAATTTAAAGGGGATTTATGGTGGGATTGCACGTTTTTGAGTGATGTATGAATGAAACGGTGTACGAATGAGAGGTACACCTTAGTCGCGTGAGATGGAGGACCGCGGTGAAGTGTGAGGCCCGTGGTTAATTGCGGGAGTTTATCGCACCACACAAGACGCCCGGCCCACGGTCCGTTCGGCCTTTCGCCTGTCAAGCGTGTGGTCTCCGAGCACTTCTAAAAAAAGAGGGCTATGGCCCATAGCGCGTCCCGTTCTACCTCCATAACGGTCAGACCGGGCACAGGGGACACTGGATCGGGAGACGGGTCCTGCCGGGCCCTTCAATGCTGACTTTTATATAGTTGGATAGTGTGTCTACCACGCCAACGAGGAGAAACCTCTCATATAAACCTGGACTGTGCAAACGTGTGATAGGTGTTGCGCCCGAAACACGTGCGCCAGTTATTTTGGTACGGATTTTAGGACTTCAAACTGGTTTCGGCCGCCGGAGGCACCGGGTTTCATTGGGCCATGCAACAACCTGAACTCCAGTGCCAAACTAAGTTAGTTAAAGCGCAAAATATGGTCGGGAAAAGAAAATTAATGTGAAAAAAAGCGAGCAAGATCCATTCCACACCCATCCAAAGCATTCCTTCTCCGCCAGGAAAACATTAGCATCATAACATATCACTCGGTCTTTAGCTAATTTGGCCGTGGGGGCGGATTTTGGTTGTCCAGCACTATACGTGATAGATCTTGATACAAGCATAGGTAGTGTTGGCAGCGGCCCGGAGGCACTGGCGGTGCCACTGGAAGACTGACGAAACAACCGGACCGGAAGGGACCACAATCAGCAGTAATTCTGGTCCCCTGACTTCGAGGACGAAAGGTTCGGGAAAGGACACTAGGGGCTTGAAAAAATAAGGCATCATTTTGCGGCCCTAACGGTAGGCTAGCTGATAGTGGTAGCGGATCGTAGATCTTCTCTTAATGGCTCCGGGATTTAGCCAGGATCTGTAGGAATTTAGGGAATACCAAGGGGGTCCATGGGGGCTAATATATTTTAAGAAACTGGAATCAGCGGCGAGAGGGGAGCGTGGGGTACCACCGACCGTGTCATGTGGAGCATGTTGCGCATACGATAACGCACTGCTTGAGATTTTCTGGCCTTTGTTTTCGCATTTCCGCATTGCTTTGATTATTTGATGGATATGCTTGTGTTGGTTGAGGTAAAATCAAGTGTTAAGTTGTGTACGATACCTCCAACCACAATGTGAATCACGTCAAGAGAGAAATCTGTTTGCTGGAGTAGCTCTCTTGAAGTATACTGATGAATGAGCAATCATATTTTGAGTCCTCTTTTCCCTAGAGAGTAAGACATGAGTGTATAATACCGGGCTTTGGAGCTTCAGGAGATAGTATGGGGAGACAGAAGGGTCGGGGAAACCTAGAAACCACTCTGCATCAAATATCAAACACTGCAGCTCACACTCGGAAGACTTCCGGGTAAGAGCCATTGAATTGTGACTTCGGGCCAAGGGAAAACAGTAGCAAAGGCTGGAGGATATAAGCGCATACAGAGAGGTGTAACATGTTCCGCAAAGCGTCGCCTGTCTAAAGCTTCGTGGGTCTAGCTGTTGGTGGCCCCCGTGGGAGGCGTCAGGTGTGGCTGGATGTGAAAGAAAGCAAATGCTTACGATAAACGATGAGGCGAGCTACATCAGGGCGTCGTGAAACGTCTCATCCATGAGCGAGCTTCTGTATCTAGTAATGTAATAATCTGGCACTTGTGAACTGGCTGCTTGTTTCTATCATCAAAATTTGTATATTTTCCCTAACATTTAGGAATACTCAATAGCTGACGAGTTTCTGAATCTCGCGTGATTGTGGGCGATGGGGTGGGATGTGGCCACAAAATAGTGGGGGGGGGGGAAACGAACAGGAGGAATATACCAGTTATTGCTATCGTAAATTTTGTTACTTGTAAACTCGGCCCCTGATTATACTTCAGAATGTAGCCACTATTTCTCTTAAGACCTAATCCTGTGCCAAATGAACCTTTCTAGGGACAGAAATTACCGTACAGATGATAGCGGTGAGTCGAGCTTGCCTAGGATTTACTCTGCTTGTGTTACCTGGATACAGGTACGCCGTATCATAGCCCCCACAAGGCTCACGACACGATAGTGCACATAATGCTTTTAGCCCTTTATAAATTTCCAATCATTCATACCAGGCCGCACGCAATGTTAGCCATCACTCCTTCAAGAAAAAATATAAATTTGTCTGAGAGTGTACGAGTACTCGGGTAGTATTCTCGGGTGGTGGGACGCGCTGTTGGAAGATTTTTAGGTGGATACTATAAATATGACATCTTTTCGACTAGTACTTAAGAGTACTAGACTGCAACCCCTCCCCAATCAAGCAATATTCCCACCTCTGCCACGGACTGGACCTTTCACCCCATCCAAATTCCACCGCAGAATACCATACAGGTATGCCAATTTTCGGTTTTTCGCCCTTTGTCCTTATGCGTCGCTACGGGCTACGGCATGACACAAACGACATGACCACCGAGACTACCGTATTGGATTTACTTTTTTTTCCCCACATTTTTGTGCAACCGTCCACCATTCCACACATGCCCCTGCATTCAAAGCCTGCATGAGCCGCATAGGTTGGCTTTCCCCCGGAATCTCGACATAATTTCACCTTGTGACACCACACCACCCTCTGACACCTGGCTCGGTCTGCGGACACACCCATTATCGGTCCCTTTTTGATGCGCAGCTTCCTGTGCCAAGACATACCCCGCATGGATTACCGGTAGGCTCCCGTTCGGGATCCGGGATCTCGCTAGTTTGATACTACACCCTGCTCTGACGCCGGGCTCGGTCCATGAACCCAGTTACCAGTTCCTTTTCATGAGCAGCTACTTAGGCAAGCCAACCGATTGCAAAAGTGAACTAATCCAGCGAACCCTACCCGGTTTTTATCTGCTAGAGGTGGTATCGATGGAATCTTTTAATGATTTTGGCAGATCGACCCCTGGGATCCTCCTGCCAAGTGCTGTACTTGGGGGTTAGGTATTCGAGGTTCTTTGTGACTGCTCCCGGCTCGCACCCGTCTAGCTGATCTTGGGGACATATGAATTGTGCTCTGTTTTTCACAACTACCACGCCACCTCCCACCGGCAAAGCCGAGCACTACCTCAATGTCGGAAATCTGAGAAGTATCATACGAGTATTGTCGCAATCCATCGGATAGCCCCCGCATCCTGTAGCACTTTCATGAGTTAACCTTGGCCGAAAGTGGGCCGACCCAAGCCGTGCAAAACGAATGGTAACCCGAATGAACCCTGGAAATACAATCTGTCCCACCAAGAAAGAGAACGGGGGGTGCAGGGGTGCAACAGCCATAGGAAAAGTTCTACAGTACCGTTCCGGGGTGCTTGGAGTGAGTGAGTGATAGCTGTAGGGACATCAAATTAGCGCCGGTGGGGTGGAAACCAAATTGACTCGTTAGCTACTATCTGGGCGAGAAATTTCAAGCTGCTTCTAGCATCCTATGAATATCTATTTTATTTTATAGTGAATGTATATAGCTCGTAAATTGATAATTATTGATGTTTTATGCCATGATGTGATCTGAGAGTGACTTAAGGCTCTATATGGAGGTGCCTCGCATGGGATGCAGTATGATATGATACATGACAAACCTACCTTTGTTCTGGGCTATGCGTGGTGCCCTGATCCCACAAACCCCCTGCTCGACCCCATCCTTTGAAATCTTCTCACTGTATGTCCTATGGTCTAGTTCCACCTAAAATAGAAGCCCTGAGCTCCTTAGCAGCGAGAAAATCTCAGAAAAAGAATATCTGCTTGTAGTGTAGGACGGTTACCGGCTCGAGTTTTTTTATCCACGAGTTTTAGAGGGGAAGAGTGACGACAAACATCTACATGCTGCCCAAAACAACACTTTTCCAAATTACTCTGCTACTATTTCCAGTTCCACCAGACTCAGGTGCCCGATACCATGAGGTGTGCATCGTTGAGCTTTACTTCCGGTTTTACTTTTCATTTGATTTAGGGGGCGCCGTTGTGATGCTAGCTTGGAGAAATAGCAGGTAGCGAGAGGTAGAAAATATTGTGCAAATCCAAATCAATTAAAATCAATAACTTAAACACGAAACACATAAACGCAAGGTGAGTTCATAATTTAACCCCACACTACGTTGAAATAATCAAAACATAAATTACTATAGTATCGTAACAAAGGGTGTGATTTCCGACCGCTCGTTATCCTTTGACACAGGAATCAGAAAATTAATTACCGCACGATCCACTAGCTGGAGATACCCCATGCTTGCTCCTCATATGAGCAACTAGATTATCTAGTCTTCCGATCCCCTTACCCCAACAATCTTGCATCCAGGAACTGGACACTGGCAGTCAAAGCGTTCGGCAAGGTGTATCGCCTCATAGTGCCGGTTGACTGCCTGTTTTGTCCTGAAAGGGTCTCTCCGCGAACAATCAGGTGCATTGCAGGGGTAGGAGGGACCAGAACAAGTTTGTGGGCCGCTTCTCTAGGTCAGTCGGTGCAAAGGATAAATACACAATGGAAGGAATGTGAACCTGTTTCAACAGCACCAACAGCACCTGAATGATCTACAAAACACTTCGCCCTCGGAAGGCCTTAGAGGGGAGGTATTGATGGTGTCATAAGCGAGGATGTCATTGGAATACTAGATCTGTTGGTTTGATCCTCAACCGCCATGGTGGTGCTCTCGAGCGATCGGCCAAGAACGGAGCGGTAACCAGGTTCACGTCGATAAAGCGGAAGTGGTCCCAGCTCTGCAGAAGGTGGCTGTGCAATCCCTGTCTCATTACGCAAAACCGGGAGAAGGGAGGTTCCGTAGGCAGGTCCGAAGGTTTACAAGTCCCTGGCATGAATGGACTTGTAGTCGAAGAAAAAAAAAAAAAAGAAAAGAAAAAATAAGGAACTCACGGGGAATCCATTTTGTAAATGTAAGGTGTGGATAATTGACTTAAAAATTAGGGGAGGAGACGGGGGAGCTCGCCTTTATTTATAAAATTTTCTGTGGTAATTGCACTTTTATAAAGTGACTTATGCGTGAGCCTGATCCATATGCAGCGCCTCCTTCCAGCCAATCACACGCAATAAAGGCAAGCCTGCAGCAGGAATCTGTTGATTCTTTGTACTACATATAATTTACAATATCAACCGAATTAACCGAATACCAACCAGTCAGTAGCGTCCGTTGAGTGGCCATTTTCCAGTCTCCACACAAAGCTTGCAGCTTTTCCTCGTAACTGTACTCGTATTATACTGGGATGTCTGGAGCACAAGCAGGTGGTTCCTCTCCCTCGTAATGTTATTCGGCGCTTTAGGGGAATGCAACCGGTGAAATTAGGGGAGCCTGCCAACGTGATGTGAGTATGGCTGTGCCAATACACCATGCAGCGAAAATTAGACCCTACTGATCCCACCACTGTTTTTCAAGTTTAGTATTCATCACGGGGGAGCTAGATTACCACCTCCGGTCAAGAAAACTCTACTAGTCTAGTAGAACCATAACTTTTTCAGCCTAGGAATTAAATTCTTTCTATTTTACTACATTAGTCACTTTGGTATTGAGAACAAATCCATCTGGTAGTGCTTCATCAGTTGCTCCAAGGCGTCTAAGTCATCCTGGTTGGAATTCCCCCCAATGCCCACCCACCCCCACTGAAGATGTCCCCCGCTATAGCAAGGTTCCCCCCCCCCTGCGCAGTCACAAGGGGCTCGGAGGACATGAAATTTGGGGATTGAGGTGTAGTCTTTTTGGGTATTCTTGGTACTGGCAATGCTGGGGTGGAATACGGGTAGCAGGAAGATAGGAGGAGAGGGGAGCTCTAAACTCTGCACACTGCAGGATTTAGGCGATATTTCTACTCACCCGTGGAGTTCCTGCAGCTGTGTGGTAACGATAATCTAGTTTACAAAGCGAATTCCAACACCACATGGCCACGGAAGTGAAATTCTGCTGGAGCAATGAATGCCTGTACTAAAACCTTTCCCTTTTTAACACCAGGCTTTCATTGCAGAGGCAGACATGCAATTGTTACTATGGTATCAGGCACAAAATCTTTCTGTCTCTGGACACTTGTTCTTAAATGCCGCTGTGGCCTATCTTTCGATTCGTTTTTACCTGAAATAGAACCGCAGCATTTGTTGGGGGCAAGAAAGTAGGAAGGTTACGTCTTTGGTGCCTTTCCAGCCTCAGCTTCAGCTTTTTTATGCAAGTCCGTGATGGTAAACAAACACATGCTACCAGAAACAACACTTTTCAAACTTCCTCCGCTTCTATTCCAGTTCCACAAGACCCAGGTGCCCGATACCGTGAGGTGTATGATACATCGTTGAATTTTACTACCAGTTTTGCTTCGATGCTTTAACTTTTTTTTTTTTTAGTCGGGGGCGTAACACTAGCTCACAGAAACAAAGGGTAGAAAAAAGAGGGAAACCTGCCACTCCAAATACTCAAATTGATTCGGAACAACAACTTAAACTCAAAACTCATAAACTCAAGATGCGTGCGCAATTCAACCTACATCACATCGAAAGCATCAAAACAGAAATAACTACAATAGAGCCATGACAGAGGATGCATTTTTCAACCGATCGTCATGCTAGGACATAGGAACTAGATAACTAGTTGCCATGCGATCTACTGGCTAGTGATACCCCATGCCTATCCCTCATATGAGCAGCCAGACCGATACATACTCCTGGATCGCCTTTTTGCCAACATTCTCGCATTTGTAAATGTAAAGCATGGATAATCTACTTAGAAATTAGGAAGATTTTTGCAGAGGGGGCGGGAGAACTCCTATATTTAAAAATTTGGAAGAATTGCCTTTTTACGAGGTATATGCACGAGCCTGATCCATAATATGCAATGAATGTCTAACCAACTAATCATAAGCGATAAAAATGAGCCTACAGCAGGGAACCGTTGACCCTTTTGTACTACACACAATTGACAAGATCAGGTGAAACAGCCGGATACCAGCCTGTAGCATACTGTACCTTGAGTAACCATTTCCGGGTGTGCACACCAAGCCTGCATATTTTCCCAAATCCTGCACCGAGTTGCTACTGTATCCTTACATCTCCAGTATTGGCATGTCTCTACGCCCACTCGCAACCCTATTCATCACTTTCGTGGAATGTGACCCCTTGGTTAATCTAACCGAGCCTCGCAAGATGCTGCTGGTCCGACGGCGCTGATACACTATGCAATGAAATTAGACCCCACTGAGAAGACCCCACTAACTTAGTAAGGAATTGTTTTTCAATTTCAGCCTTCTACCGAATATGTTGAGGGTAAGTCAGGCAAATCTGCTCCCGTTGGCCCTGGGTCTCTCAGCCAATGTGGGAGAAGGATTTCATGAGGTTTCCACAGTCGGAATTTTTCCGGTTCGCCTCATGTTCTTCCACGGTTAGGATAGAAAAAAACAGCCAAGATTGGCCATTTCCATGCCTATATAAACTCACCAATTTTGGACCATTTAGACTTGTCCCGCTTGGGGTTACTACCTAAGTACTGTACTCTAGCACTTGTGAATTGGGAGTCTTCGGGTTCGTTACATGACTGCCCAGGGTTCGTACTCATAGAACGGCCTCTTGCAGTCACTGACCTATTTATCTCATCCCCTTTCACTTTTCAAAACTACTAAAGAGGTCTGCCTTTTGTAGGAGTGGTGAACTATCGTTCCGGTTAAGGGATGGGAAACTATGGCTGCGGGGAGGTAGATTACCCTGCCGAGTATGCTAGGATTTCAGCCATGATGCATTTTTTCTTTTTCTTAAATCCTTATCATAGATTTTTCTAAATGCGGGGACTCTATGGCAAGTATGATACTCTAAAGTATGGCCTGAAAACCGACAAAACATAAGGAACTTCAACCCCCTTATACACAACAAACCAATACTAATCAGGTTATCATACTACCGTGCTAGTACTAGTTCCGCTGCGCCCTGTCGCCGGGGGTGCCTGAATCTGCTAAATAAAACCTAACCTTAACTTACTGAATATATCATACATGTTTTCAATACGAGCGAGTGGTCCTGCTTGTATCAGCAAGGAGGCGAGGAGGCATTTGGTGCGTGATTCATTGTGTAGTATAATAAGTGATGTAATTTAGCCACTCCAAATCTACTCTGTTACAGGATGTTACAAAACTGTTAGTCTATAGTAAGTCATGGATTACTGCATAATCCTGGACGATCGTATATGGGTGTAACCCCGTCTAGGGTTTCAGCAGCTCTAGTAAGAGAATTCCATAAGCCCAGGCCATGATCCCGATCGGCGGAGGGTGGGAGATCAAAGAGGATTTATCAGAGCCAGCAAGTAGAGAAAAAGTCAGGAGAAATAAATACACGCAGTGGATTCCTTTTTATCTTTCTCTTGTTTTACATCTGAGAATGAGGTCTACATCAGCGGCCTAGGAAGGTCTGGCGAAGGAATTTGGTGGGGAGTGTACAGTGCGGTACTCGACGATCCCTCGCGAGAAAGTGTTCTAGAGGTTGCGGTGTCAGCGCGGGGCGGGATGACTGTCGGAATTTTCCACGACAAAGAAGAGAATACAGAAGATAGCCGAAGGCCACCAACTAGTAAAATGTTCTGAAAATAAAATAAAAAAAGAGAGTAAATTGCTCTAAAGAGTCTGGAAACCTATAAATCTGCGGTTAAGGATATTATAATGAAGAACAACGAAGAATCTGATATTTCGTTGATCACCCCGTTGCTTCTATAATAGTATACCAGCTCTGTTGGTCATGGAAAACGAGGATTTCATGACAGATTGTTGGGAAATTGGTACTCAAGTGAGGGGTTTGGGAAGGCTGGTGCTCAAATGGAGAAAGAAAAATGGGATCCGTGCGGGGGTGGGAACTGCTGAAGTGAGATGAAGGGGTTGGGGTAGTATTGCGCCATAAATGAGGCTGCGGGAGCTGCGGGGATCATCGAGGGGGAGAAGGGCGAAATTGAGAGTGAGGATTGAGTTTGATCGAGATGCCAAGGTTAGGGTCTCGGGCATGTATGATTAGGATACTTAGGTAGCATTTCGGTGAGCAATGCTTCGGCGACCCAATTGATCTGAACTAGTCAGCCACGCAAAACGCTGGTAATGTGCTACGGTTGGCTCCGCCCGTTCTGTCTCTCACCATTATTGTTATATCGTATCAATTCGAATCCCACTTTGTCGTTTTCTGCTTGTCCCTCAGCGGGTTCATTGGGCCCTGAATGGCAACCGCTCCCCTCGGCGTCTTCACGCCGCTGGGGTATTTTTGTTGTGCAGAATACTGGTGACGGCTTGGTTTCGGAAAATTAGGTGAATTCAATTCCATATCGCTCATTTCTAGTTCTGTTACTAGATGCGGGTTGAGGACACTACATGTCCGCAGTATGATTTATTGATTGGTTGAACAGAAAGCTAAGCGGAGTAACATCGAGAGAGAAATGAAGACCACACTCTATTTAGGGACACAAATAGTGACAGAGAATCTGTACGCAAGCTAGGAGCATATTGATACGAGTGTATACAGCACCACACAGGAAGAAGACCCTAATTACGTAACCGAGGATCGAACTATAAACCCGTGGAACTGCCAATCCACATACGAATAAGCACGCCCCTTGTGGCAAGTATGGAAGATGCAGGGGTGGTGTTGGAAGTAGATGATACTCAGCCTGCTCAGGTTGGCATTCCATAATTGAGGCAAAGGTTTCGGAGATAGGCTTTTGGATTAATGCTCCCACGGAAGAAACAATGTTAAAAGCTGGAAAGCTAAAGGAGGTGCAACGAGCCTATAAACGGTGGGAGACTGTCAAGCGGGTCTTTTCTTTTGTTTGTGGGAGAGTAGGCAGAGAAGGCAAGGCATGTGTGGAAGAGAGTGCATATGTGTGGTGATGGGTGGAAAGATAGAAGGAGGATTTTTATCGTGATTGATATTGTGCATGGACAAAATTAAGCGGAGGTGCCAGGGGGCATGATAACCGATCGCCCTCAGACAACCTTGCACAACAGCCCCACCACAAAGATCATTACCACCCAACCCATACCCCATAATACCCCCTCTTTTTTTATTCTGAGAAATAATGACTCCTGTTCTTCGCAGTCATCCCAAAAAAACCTATTCCTTCTAAGCATCTCAGTCAATGGACAAGAGGGAGGGTGTATGGTTTCCATGAAAGAGGCATGCCCTTGACAGACATTTCCCACAAACTCAACATCCCTCTTAGTACTGTTAGTGACACAGTAGTAAGAGGAGATCAAGAGGGAGAGGAGGAAGAGGGCAGATGAAGACATCCTGAGACTTCTAAGGCTCAGGATGAAGCTATGGCTGAGGAAGCCCTCAAAAATCGCCATCTCAGCTATAAAGACATTGCCCAGAAAATTGCACCAAATGTCTCTGAAAAGACTATAAAGTGCAGACTGTCAGAAAAAAATCTTAAAAAATGGGTAGCACAAGAAAGGGTACATCTTGATGAAGCTCTTGCTGAGAGGAGATTGAAATAGGCCTTCGCTCATAGGCATTGGACAAAGGATATGTGGAGAAGAAAGGCAATGTGGGGAGATGAGGTGACCATTGAGAGAGGAGGGGGGAGAAGGAGAAAGTGGATATTTAGATATCCTAAAGAAAAGTGGAATAAGGACTATGTTGAGAAAACTTCTAGGAGGGGAGAGAGAAAGGTTAGCCAAATGATGACTGAGTTTTTTTATAGCCAAAAGTATGGTTGTTTTCTTCCTGTTTTTCCTGATCCTTCTTCTGCTGGTTGTGGGGTTACTGGAAAGTTAATTATTGAGACTTATGCTCAATATGACTTTGTAGGCATATGGGAGGATATTAAGAAAGAGTCTGGAAAAGAGGATTTCTTTTTAATTATTGACAATGCTAAAACTCACTTGCCCTTCATGAGGTGGCTCAGACAGCATAGAATTACACTACTGGAAATTCCTCCCTATTTACCAGATCTCAATCCAATTGAGAATATCTGGTCTCTGATTAAGGATAAGCTTTCTAAGCACTATCCTGATCTCCATCTCATGAAGGGCCCTGAGGATGTGGTCAAAAAGACAATTGAAGAGGCAATCACTCATTGTTGGAAACTTCTTGATTCAAAGGTTTTTGATACTCTAGCAGGATCTATGGTGATTAGGGTAGAAGCAATTATTAAGGCTGATGGATGGTATACTAAGTACTGATTACTGCTATGTATTTATATTATTTTTTATTATTTTTGTTGGTTGATGATGAGGTGGTTGAATGTATGAGGGTTGTCATCACCGGGCAAATTGTGTGTCTGTTGTCGTTGTCGTTCTCCGCTTAATTTTGTCCACGCACAATATATACTCATGTCTTTACATTTTGTTGGTTGGAGAGGGAACAATTAAACCTCCGCACTCCCACAACCATACCCCCCTTGTCAAAGTTGTATTTTCTGTTGCTTCGGTCATCGCTGTTTAAAAAATAGAAGGTTAAAGTATTTGCCATGCAGACGGTATATTATACGATTGCAAAGATGGGAGATGATGTGACAGGGGCGCTGTCTGTGGAAGATCCTATATAGAGTTAGAATGTGGACCTGGCGTTGCTTTTCTCCATAACAATCCAGTACTACCTTGCGTAATCCTGCACACCCACGATTTCTCCGTTTGTCTATACAGGTCCCCAACTCGTTTCTCCCTCTTCCCATCTCGTTTCTCTCCTTTTCACTTTCTTTGAAGAGACAACTTAATAGAATCTCATCTTCTGTTTTATTTAACCATAATTCGTAATGACCAAACCAGTGTAGTATCTAGGTCCTTCCATTTTCTCGCATCTAGCTTGGTATCCCGACATTCCACCATACCATACCCCACAGCCCGGCAGGCAACCCAGAAACCATCTCCATTCGGACTTCAACAGCTTACCTACAAGAATATATTATATAGCCGGGAGAGAAATGTTGAAAATACTGCTCGACATGTTGAGAACAAACCCAGCATGCTCGTTCACATTTCCTCTTCACCTTTGTTTCCTTGTTCGCTGTTTGCTATCCGTCCGCCGTCCGCCGTCCTCCTTCCCACCCTCTTTGTCTACTCCATTAGCTGTTCGGGTATTCGCCCCTCGTTTGCACTTATTCATCTTTGTCCGCAATTTGCCCGACCGCCTTTCCGTTTCGCCGCCGTTTGTTCGTACCCCATATGAGGGCTCTTTCGGCGATGCACTGTGGCGTATTGCAGCCATCGGAGAAAGCGCCGGGACCGGTAGGATAGTGGAGGCGGTACGACGATGGGCGAGGTAGGATAAAGGGAGTCTTTGTAGAACTTGTCTTTTATGGTACACTTAGCGGGGGAGCGAGAAAAGGAAAGGGGAACATAGGGAAATAGTGGATATGTGTGGTAGTTGACGAAACGAGTGGGAGATGGCTTTTCGCCATCTATTTACACTCCTGTCTTTTCCTATCCGTTAGTTTAGTTAGTTGTGGAGTGCGACCAAATTGAGCAAGTTGAGCTTGAGAGCTGAATCTGAGAACTTCCACCATTTTGGTTGTACGATACAGAGTTTTCACAACGCTTTTAGGCATCTCTGTTTCGTTTTGCCGTTTTGTCGCCGTTTCGTTTAGTCCTGCTACCGATTACCGATAGCCGTTGCTGTTTAAAAACTAGGAATATAGAATCTAGCTGATATACACAAACGCATAGGTAACAACAGTGAACCGGGAGCACATATAGTGATAGGAGTAAACAGTAGGCCTAGGAGTAAGGTGCGGCCCCGCGCAATTCAGTCTCTCGTTCTCCACAAAATCTCAATAGCTACCTCTCAGACCCCTCGGCGTGAAATTTACCACGGAAAACTCGGGAAATCCCCGATATTGAAACACGTTACCGTCAATCCTAATCTACAATCACTCGGCCGCAGCCTCAGTGCTCTCCAGTTTGTCGGGTATTAGTCATGCACCCTCCCTAAATGATTGGATTTCAAGTGTCACACAACAAGCCTCATGACCCCGCTTTCTTCAGCTGCGCTCACAGAAGTTTACAAACTCCCCCCATACCCCTACTAATTATTATACCATTTTTTCTACATTCAAGCTACGCTTTTCGCCGAACACCATGGCCCAGACCACGCATATCAAGATCGGCGACGGAAATACTCACGCCGGCAACATAATCAGTAGCTTCAATGTCTATAAGTCGGACGAAGATGCAGAGATTATGCGTTAGCTCTCACCATTAGAGCCAAATAACAGACACCGAGGCGTGCGTAACGATCGTTTTGACGGTGTGGGGGATTGGCTGTTGCAAACAAGCGAGTTTCGGGAGTGGAGGGGGAGTGAGGATTCATAAACACCGAAGGTCTCCGGAGCTATGTTGACCACCTCGCCGTCACGGTATATCACTCGTCCCGGGCCAGATGCCAAGACTGGGCAGAGTTCAAATGCGGGGTAAGGCAACACTCTCTCTTGCTCGCCAACCTCTATCTTTCTTCTTGCTTTCTTTCTTTAACTTTCTTGCTAACGAACAGGAAATAATAGGAGTATCAATAAACGCCAAAAGAAATTTCCCCGGTTGCTCCACTACCCCCCCCCACACCCATCCATCGCCTTCCATTTTCCATCACGCAAGTCCCAATCCTTTATGCCCGTTCCCCATCTAACAAAAGAAAGACAGGACCACAAAGCCTCCTGCTGCCGATCAGCCTTCCTACCTTCCCTATTCCCCACCGTTCCCGTTCCAGTTCCCATCTGCACTCCTACGGCCACTATCGAACCTCTTTCCGGCACAAACGACCGCGAACGACTACGAACCAATTCACGAACGAACCGCGAACGAACAAAACGTATACGGCGAAAACAAACGGTAGTAAGAGGAGGAAGGGGGGGGGGGTAACCGGATAGCAAACCGGCCAGTCGACGGGAAAAGGTGAACGGCAAGTGGGACACCCCGGAATGGTCAATGGCTAACGGTAATAGAAACGATCGAACGATAAATCGTATACGGGTAAACGGCAAAGTGCATACGCGCGAACGGCAAATAAAGAATGGCGAACGACAAACGATCAACGGCGAATCGGTAGATAAAGCAACAGATATGGAAGCAGGGTACGGGAACCGGTGGGAGTAGACCGAGCACGCTCTGAGCATGTCTGGCATGTCCTATACATTCCAGATAGGTTCTAGGCCTGTTGGGTTAGTTGTGAGCATGCCGCGCAGCATCTCCAGCTTTCCCATGGTTTCCAACAAGGATAGAGCTGATGGGGCTGTCTTTTTTTGCAGCAGGAATCTGGGAGTGGGAAAGACGTACCTCAGGTAAGTGGCGGAATTCCTCAAAAGAGAGCGAAATTACTGACGGTCGGAAATACTAGTTCCTTGGTGATTGACAGCCTGTGCGATCAGGCAGGGAAGGAGGATATCATCGTTACAGGCTTATACTGTGACTTCCTTACTCAGCAAGAGCGGACGGTCGCCAACATGGTGGGAGCGATTTTGAAGCAGATAGTGCGCAGAGGGGGCATCCCCAATAATATACGGGAAGCGTTTGAAGAGAGGAAAAAAGAATTTGGTGGTAGAGGGCTGCGACTTCGGGGCCTGATGGGGATGTTGAGGACAGCTATAGCTTCTCTACCCCGGGTTTTCATCTGCAATTCATGCGCTTGACGAATGTTTACCCAAGTATCTACCGGAACCTCTTAAGTCGCTGAGGGGTATTGTTCGCGAGTTGCCTAAGACGCGAATATTCCTCACTGGCAGGCCCCATGTGAAGGAAGATGTTCAAAGGTGTTTCACCAAAGTGGTTGTGATCCCTGTCAGTCCCATCACCGATGATATTAGGAGTTATCTGGAGATGAGGTTGGACGGGGATACTGATCCGGAGGCGATGAACGATGATTTACGGGTAGATATTATTAGAGTTATCATAGAAAAAATATCTGATATGTATGAGCATTCATCACTCCCACCCCATTATCAATTGACACTTACCCACATTTGTGTGTAGATTCCTGCTTGTTTCGCTAAACGTCGACGCTATTTTAGGATAGGTGACAATCTATTAGAGAAGGAAGAAGCTAGAAGACATGAAAAAGA
The DNA here is from genome assembly GCA_014065205.1 of Tuber brumale. Lineage (NCBI taxonomy): Eukaryota > Fungi > Ascomycota > Pezizomycetes > Pezizales > Tuberaceae > Tuber > Tuber brumale. Next base: position 330,206 of record JACCEG010000090.1, on the reverse strand, counting down.
GCAATGGATTGAGCGATGCCTACACGGCAACCCTAACCCGACTAAAAGCGGAGAAGCGGAATAAATCAGCGCTCGGATTGAAAGTCCTGATGTGGGTGCTGTATTCGGAAAGACCATTACAGGCTTCCGAACTCTGTCACGCCTTGGGAGTGGAGGTGGGATCTACAGATCTGATTGTCAAAAACGTTCCTGCATTAGGGACACTATTAGCGTCTTGTCTAGGTCTTGTCACGATTGAGGCGTCTTCATCAACCGTTCGACTAGTGCACTATACTCTGAAAGAGCATCTATCAACTGATCCGATCTTACTCCATAGACCCCACTCAGAAATTGCGGAGGTTTGCTTAACATACCTCAATTTTGGAAGTGTCCGGAATCTTTCGCCAAAACTTCGCTCGGCACCAGCAACAACGCCACTTCTAGAATATGCTTCTTGTTACTGGGGGGAGCACACAAGAAAGGGGATGACGGAAAACGTGAAAATACTCGCACTGAGACTTCTGGATGGTTTTGAATCGCATATATCTGCTCAACTCATGTTATTGCACTTTAATGGGGACCGAGGCTCGGGCCCTTATTTTGGCTGGTATTCAGGACCTAGGGGATTTACGGGACTCCACGGAGCAGCATTGCTCGGGATCGTTAAGATAGTTGCTGCAGTTTTGGAGGTGACGGAGTGGGATGTTAATGCGACTGATGGGGAGGGGAGCACAGCTCTCACATGGGCAGCGGGGAGAGGGCATGAGGAGTTGGTAAAGGTGCTGTTGGGGCGAGGGGATGTCAATTCCGACCAGGCTGACACCTTCTATGGTCGAACACCACTCTCTTGGGCGGCTGGGTGCGGACATTCGGGGGTAGTTAATATACTTTTAGAACGAGGAGATGTCAATCCCGACGAAGCAGACACCCTCTATGGTCGAACACTACTCTCGTGAGGGGCTGAGAATGGGAATGAGGGGGTAGTCAAGATGCTTCTGGAACCAGGGGATGTTGATCCCGATCAGGCAGACACCTTCCATGGTCGAAAGCCACTCTCGTGGGCGGCTGGGGGCGGGCATGAGGGGGTCGTCAAAATGCTTTTAGAACCCGGGGATGACAATCCCGACCAAGCAGACACCGTCTATGGTCGAACACCACTCTCATGGGCGGCGAAGAACGGCAATGAGGGTGTAGTCAAAATGCTTCTAGAACGAGGGGATGTCAATCCCGACCAAGCAGATACCAAATATGGTCGAACACCACTCTCTTGGGCGGCTAAGAGCGGCAATGAGGGGGTGGTCAGGATGCTTCTGGAGCGAGGGGGTGTCGGTCCCGACCGGGCGGACGCCTTGTGTGGTCGAACGCCACTCTCGTGGGCGGCTGGGAACGGACACGAGGCGGTGGTCAAAATGCTTCTATAACGAGGGGATGTTAATCCCGGCCAAGCAGACACCTGGTATGGTCGAATACCACTCTCGTGGGCGTCTGAGAGTGCCATTGAGAGGGTAGTGAAGATACTTTTGGAACGAGGGGATGTCAATCCCGACCAAGCAGACACCTGGTATGGTCGAACGCCACTCTCGTGGGCGTCTGGGCGCGGACGTGAGGGGGTTGTCAAGATACTCTTAGAACAAAAACACGTCCGCGCCGCCGCGCCGGATTATCATAACCAAACATCGCTGTTGAGGGCTCTCGCGGGGGGACATGATCGAGTTGTGAGGATGTTACGTGAATGGGACAGTGCCAATTCCGGCACAGCCCATCACTGCAGCTAGGAATCCCTTCCGGCCTCCAGTGCGTACGCGGACGAGCGTGTTGTGGGTATGCCATTTAAAGGTGGTCTCAGTGCCCACCTGGCGGAAATTGATAGCCAACATGCACCCCTACCCGCAGACCCCGGATCTGCCAGAGCCGGTATCAGGCCTCAAAGGCTCTTCCTCCTAGTCTTCAGATAGCGGCCTCCGCTCAACTGAGAAGTCCAACCTGACTCGACCCCTTAAATGTGGCACCTAAGCTTCTTGTACCTGCGCAGGAGAGCTGGCACTCATCCTAACAGCACTCGATTGATCCTCCCGTCCGCTGTCAACCCGCATTTTACCATCGCCTCTCTCATTTGCCCTTTGGCTATTCTCCCTTACATCTCCCCCTCCCGCTACTCGGAACAACCCCGCTTCATAAATAATTGTCTAGTGAAGGATTAGTGTAGGCATGGCCTCCGTCCATTTAGGTGTTAATAGATTATCATAGAGGACTTTCTCTTCAGTTTTTAGCTTGCCGTTTGCTATGTATCTACTTCTGTTCTTTTCTTTTACTTTTCTTTTTCCTCTCCTGAAGTCACGGTTAAACTTGGTCCATATCATCTGCTTTCCTTCTTGCTTCATTTCGCTCCTATTTGTTACTATCTCTCTTTTTTTTTTCTGAGCAGCGATGCGAAGTACGGCCAATCACCGGCAATTGGTAGTATAAGTAGACACTAAGTTCATGCTTAAGGCCCTCGCCTTGTATTCACAAGTCGTCGGTTTATCCTCTCCCACCGATCCCTCTCAATACTATGATCGGTTTCTTCAATAGAACACCTACCGTATTCTACCACCGCGCTCCCGCTCGTCGCGCTATATCCCATCACCGGAAGCGCCCAAATCCGCGTAACAAAACCCGAACCCTGGTTGGCTGGATCTGCACGTTTCTAATATGATGCTCATGAATGCCCTCGCGCTTGTATCCGCAATGGGTGAGGACGGGTCCGGTGTGTTGCGGTCTATGGTGTAGTGCCTTCATTATCTACCCCAAATCTACCCCGTTCCAAAATACCACAGCAGTATCAGAGTATGACGTAGACTATTCGATAACCCTCTGCGATCCCATCCGAGTACCGTCAGACCCAGGATCTCAGCAACCCCAGTAGGAGAATTTTATCGGACCGGGGCACGGCCCCCGTGAGTAGGAGGTGATGGATCGAAACGGAGTTTATCCAAGTAAGCAAATAGAAGGTAGGAGAAGCCCGCACAGAGGGGCTCCCTTCTTTATTCTCTCCTTATTTTTACTTTGGAGAATAGGGACGATATCAAGGACCCAGGAAAGTCTGGTAAAGGTGTTTGGTGCGGAGTGTACAGTTCCACCACAGAAGCGTTCGTGAGGCCGCCGAGTCCGCACTTAGAGTGAGTTGGGTGTCAATTTTCAGAGATGGTGAATGTCACAAAAGTGACAACTGGAGGAACACAAACCAGACAAGTATCAGAATAAATTCCTCTCAAGGACATGAAAACCGGTTGTTGGAGAATTGTGGTAAAAAATGAAGAAAAATCAAATATTTCGTGTAGAGTACCACCCATGTGCTTCTATGGTAGCATCAAACTCTGTTTTTCTAGGGAAGCAAGAATTTCTTGGTAGAGGAATTGTTCCTCGTAGGAGGGAAACTCTCTTCAAAATAGTTTTTGCCTGTGCTGGCGTCGGGTTTATAGACAAACCGGAGAATGCACACTTTACTCCGCGCTGTCTTTATTTAAATAAGCCTTCTAAGGTGCCTTGGATCCTTACAAACACTTCTTTCGATAGCAGGGACTGTAGTTACTGTGGGCATTCTAACCCTCATTGCTTTCCTCTTTCTCTGCTAAATGAATGGATGGCAAGGATGTATGGGGGAGGATTTCAAGTCCCTCCAAAGCACTCCAGATGGGAATGAAAAACCATGGGCCTGGAGACGGGCCTGGAAAAGCTAGTACGGGAAGGAAAAAGAAGAATAGGATGGGATCAGAAGTGAGAATATTGGAAATGAGATGAACTGGTTGGAGCCGTGTTGGTTCATAAATGCAGGGGAGTGGGAAGCCGAGCTCATTGAGGGGGAAAGGGGCAAAGCCGAGAGCACGGAGGGTGGTATGATAAAACTAGTACCGGGGTTGACAGAGATACTGAGGGTGGTGTTAGGTGCGTGTCTGATCAGGATACCGAAGTATGATACCCTCACGGTGACTAATGCTTCAACGACCCAAGGGATATGGAATCACCACGATCGCTGAAGATGGGTGTTTAGGGGTACGGCTGACCAAGCTCGCCCCATATCTCTCTGTTGGCGTGGTGTCCTACACCACTGTGGATCTCACCCCATCATTTTCTGTTTACCCCCCCTGGACGGCTTCACTCGGCCTCCAATGCTAGCTATTCACTCCAAAGTGTTTAAAATATCTTGGTATTTTCGTGATCTGGGATACTAGTGTCTCATGTAAATACAATTTAATCCTTTACGTCAATTCAATGAGAATTATTTCTATGTGGGGCGGGGGCGTCGCAAGTCCGGAAGATGATTTATCGATGGATTAAGAATAAAGCTAAAGGGGATAATAGCAGCCATCACACAGAAAGGAGAAAGGAAAGATACACAACCCACGTAGGGTCACAAACAGTGACTGCGAAGCCGCACAGAAGCGAGGAAAGCATTGACATGTAGGAATACTTAAGCGGTCCACGATGTACGAGTACGCACTCCTGGAACAAGTATACCGTACGTAACACGACAGAGCAGGAAGTCCCTGACTATACAACCAAGGGTGGCAATATTAACCGATAAAACGGCAAATCCGCGTCCTAACACGTAATTTAATGCACTGGTGGGAGAGGTGGGAGAAGCGAGGATGGGATGCTAGAATATTTAAGGCATAAACCCTATACTGCTACAAAGATGGAATACGGTGCAAAAGAACCGTCTTCTATTATTGAAATCGTATATATAGTACAGTACAGTACAGTACCGGTACTTGTGCCGCCCTGGCGCCCATAGCAAATCTCTCAACATTATCAGTTGACGAGCAACCGCAAAACCAACCACACCGGACCACTTTCGATTACGCAATCCGATAATCAAGGGAGCGTTTCCCCAAACCAGCAAAATTACCACACTCGCATCTGGATCACGGGCTACCCAGCGGCGTACGTTTGGAATCCCTTCGAGAGAGTATCAGGGGGGCCCTCCGCCATCTCTACGCCTGTTACAACTCTGAGGGACTTTTAAAACTCGGGGTTTGGCACCGGCATTCCTTGGATCGACCGGGACTACTCGAGCACGTGGGCCAAAACTGATAACGAGGTATTCCCCGCACTTCCCTCCCACGTGTAGATCAAGGCAGTGCATCATCTGGCGGAACTAGAGGTGAAGCAGCCAGACGGCAAATCTTAGGGTATAGGAAAAGGTGGTAAACTCATCAAACATGTAGCGATGGGAGTAAATCCGGGGCATCTGTTATTGCAAAACAGTACAGTGCGGCACCACACAACCCAGTCTCCTGATCACTATGAAATCTCAATAAGCACGTATCCAGCCCCCTCTGTGTAAGATTGGCGATACAAAGCTTAAGTGATTCCTGATATTAAGACTCAATACAATAATACTAACCGACGATGTAGAACTCTTGCAACTGGTCACGTGTGAGTCATGTGCCCTCCCCAAATCATTGGATATCAAGTGTCACACAAAAAGCCTCATCACCCCGCTTTCTTCAGCTGCGCTCACAGAAGTTTACGAACTCCCCCGATACCCTACACATTATTGCACCATTGCTACATTCAGCCTACAATTTTGAGGGAATGCCATGGCTCAGACTACGCACGTCCAGATCGGCGACGGAAATGCCCACTGCGGCAACATGATAGATTGCTTTAATAGCACGAACATCTATAAGTCAGACGAAGATGCAGAGATTATGCGTTGGCTCTCACCATTAGAGCCAAATAACAGACACCGAGGCGTGCGCAACGATCGTTTTGACGGTGTGGGGGAATGGCTATTAGAAACAAGGGAGTTTCGGGATTGGAGGGGTAGTGCTGGCGGAGCTAATGGGACTGTCTTGTTTTGTAGCGGGAATCCGGGAGTGGGCAAGACGTATCTGAGGTGAGTGGCAGGATGCATCAAAAAGAGAGTGAAAAGTTGCTGACGGTCGGAAATACTAGTTCCCTTGTGATCGACAGCCTGTGCGATCAGGCAAGGAAGGAGGATATCATCGTTACAGGCTTATACTGTGACTTCCTTGCTCAGCAAGAGCAGACGATCATCAACATGGTGGGAGCAATTTTGAAGCAGATAGTACGCAGAGGGGGCATCCCCAATAATATACGCGAAGCGTTTGAAGGAGGGAAAAAGGAATTTGGTGGTAGAGGGCTGAGACTTCGGGATCTGATGGGGATGTTGAGGACAGCTATAGCTTCTCTACCCCGGGTTTTCATTTGCGTTGACGCGCTTGACGAATGCTTACCCAAGCATCTACCGGAACTTCTTAAGTCCCTGAGAGATATTGTTCGGGAGTCGCCTAGGACGCGAATACTCCTGACTGGAAGGCCCCATGTGAAGGAAGACGTTCAAAGGTGTTTTGCTAAGGTGGTTGTGATACCCATTATTCCCAACACCGACGATATTAAGAGTTATCTGGAGATGAGGTTGGATGGGGATACCGATCCGGAGGCGATGAACGATGATTTACGGGCAGATATTATTCGAGTTATCATGGAAAATATATCTGATATGTAGGAGCACTCATCATTTCCACTTTATCATTTATCAATGCTGACCCACGTTTGTGTGTAGATTTCTCCTTGTTTCTCTACACGTCGACGCTATTCTGGGAGAGGTGACAATTCATCAGAGAAGGAAAAAACTTGAAGAGATGAAAAAGGGCAATGGATTGAGCGATGCCTACACGGCAACCTTAACCCGACTGAAAGCCCAGAAGGGGAATAGATCAACACTCGGATTGAAGGTCCTGATGTGGGTGCTGTATTCGGAACGGCCATTACAGGCTTCCGAGCTCCGCCACGCCTTGGGAGTGGAGGTGGGATCTACGGATTTGAACACCGAAAACATTCCTGCATTACGGACACTATTAGCGTCTTGTCTGGGTCTTGTCACTGTTGAGGCGTCTTCATCAACCGTCCGACTAGTGCACTATACTCTGAAAGAGTATCTATCAACTGATCCGATTTCACCCCATAGCCCCCACTCAGAAATTGCGGAGGTTTGCTTAACATACCTCAATTTTTCAAGTGTCCGGGGTCTTTCGCCAACACTTCGCTCAGCCCCCGCAACAACGCCACTTCTAGAATATGCTTCTTGTTACTGGGGGGAGCACACAAGAAAGGGGATGACGGAAAATGTGAAAACACTTGCAGTGAGACTTCTGGATGGTTTTGATTCTCATATATCTGATCAACTCATGTTATTGCACTTTGATCGAGGTGGAGGCTCGGGCCCTAAATTTGGCTGGTATTCAGGACCTAGGGGATTTACGGGGCTCCACGGAGCAGCATTTCTCGGGATTGTTAAGATAGTTGCTGCTGGGTTGGAGGTGATGGAGTGGGATGTTAATGCAACCGATGGGGCGGGGGGTACAGCTCTCACATGGGCGGCGGTGGGAGGGCATGAGCAGGTGGTAAAGGTGCTGTTGGAGCGAGGGGGTGTCAATCCCGACCAGGCAGATACCAAATATGGTCGAACGCCACTCTTGTGGGCGGCCGTTTGCGGGAGAGAGGGGGTAGTCAGAATCCTTTTAGAACGAGGGGATGTCAATCCCGACCATGAGGACACATTCTATCATCAAACGCCACTCTCGCGGGCCGCTGAGAACGGGCATGAGGGGGTGGTCAGGATACTTTTAGAACGACGGGATATCAGTCCCGACAAGGTGGACACCTGGTATGGTCGAACGCCGCTCTCGTGGGCGGCTGGGGGCGGGCATGAGAGGGTAGTCAAAATGCTTCTAGAACGAAAGGATGTTAATCCCGACCATATGGACACCTTCCATTGTCAAACGCCACTCTCCCGGGCGGCTGGGAACGGGCATGAGGGGATAGTTAGGATACTTTTAGAACGAGGGGATGTCAATCCCGACAGGGCGGACACCCGGCATGGTCGAACGCCACTCTCGTGGGCGGCTAAGAAGGGGCATGAGGGGGTAGTCAGGATACTTTTAGAACGAGCGGAGGTCAGTCCCGACAAGGCGGTCACCTCGTCCGGTCGAACGCCTCTCTCGTGGGCGGCTGAGAACGGGCATGAGGGGGTAGTTAGGATACTTTTAGAACGAGGGGATGTCAATCCCGACAAGGCGGACACCCGGTATGATCGAACGCCACTCTCGTGGGCGGCTGAGAATGGGCATGAGGGGGTAGTCAGGAGACTTTTAGAACGAGGGGATGCCAGTCCCGACCATGCGGACGCATATGGTCGAACGCCACTCTCGTGGGCGGCTAAGAGGGGGCATGAGGGGGTAGTCAAGTTACTTTTCGAACGGAGAGATGTCCATACCTCCACGCCGGATCACCAGAACTAAACACCGCCTTGGAGGGCTATCGAGAGAGGACATGATGGAGTTGTAAGGGTGCTACGTGAACGGGACAGTGTCAATTCCAACACCCCATCGCTATAGCTAGAAATTTACCCCTGGCTTCCGGTGGGTATGAGGACCAGTGTGTTATGTGTATGCCATTTAAAGTTGGTCTTTGTGCCCACCTGGCGGACATCCATGGCCAATATGCTCTCCTTCATGCTGACCCCGAATGTGGCGGGACCGGTATTAGGCCTCCAAGACTCTTTTTCCTACCCTTCAGATAGCGACCTCCGCTCAACCGAGTAGTCCAAGCTGTCTCAGCCCTTCCATGTAGCACCTAAACCTCTTGTATCTTCGCAGGAAAGCTGGCACTCATCCTGACAACACCCGATCGATCCTCCCGCCCGCTGTCAACCGGCATTTCACCATCGCCTCTTGCGTTTGTCTTTTGGCTATTCTCGCTCACATCTCCCCCCCACCCTGAAAAATCCCACTTCACAAATAATTTTCGAATGAATGAAGGATTAGTGTAGGCATGACCTCCGTCCATTCAGGGGTTAATAGACTATCATAGAGGATTCTTTTTTTCTGTCCGGTTTTCAGCTTGCCGTTCGTTATGTATCTAATTTTTCTCTTTTTCTTTAATTAGCGTTTCCTTCTCTCTGAGTTCTGGTTAGACTTAGTCTATATGATCTTCTTTCTTTCTTGCTGCATTTTGTTCATATTATTTCTTAATATCTGCCTTGTCTTTTCCTGAGCAGCGGTGCAAAGTACGGCCAGTTACCGACAAAAGGTAGTAGAAATAGAAACTAAGTTTATCTTTAAGGCCCTCGCCTTATATTCCCAAGATGTCGGTTTATTTCTATCCACTGATTTCTCTCAATTCACACACAAGCGAGGAAAGCATTGACACTTAGGAATGCGTACGCAGTCCACAATGAACGAATACACACTTCTGGAGCAAGTATATACGGCACCGCAGAGAGGGAAGGCCCTAACTATAGAACGAAGGACGGAAATATAGGGGCGTTGAACCGCAAATCCACGTCCTAACAGATGCTGCACTGGTAGCAGGTAAGGGAGAAGCTGGGATGGGACGCTAGACTATCTACTGCGTAAACAGTATACCGTTGCAAAGATAAAATATGGTGCGGCAGAGCGGCTCTCTATAGAAAATTCTATATACAGTACCGGTACCGGCCTGGAGTTCATAGAAAATTGCCCAAAGCTGTCAGTTGACAAGCAACAGTAACGCCAACAAACCATGCCGCACCACTTCCGATTACGCAACTGGAATTAACCCTGTTTCAGATGGCGAGCATTTCTGTTGAGTGGCCAATGAGACAGTGTAGATTATACTCGAGTAGATTGTATCTGGGATTCACAAGTGTGCCCCGAACATACCAAAGCCATGGTTTTCTTTTTCTCACTTCCGCTCGAAGATGGAAGTCTACTTTGACCACCGCCGTCCTTCATTAGGAAACTCGTGAGAGTAGGATGAGCTATAGCCCCGAGCTGTGAATGGAGACCCTTGCAGATGTGCCACGAAGCTTCGTCTTCCATTGCTCGAGTAGATTTGTTTTCTTAGTAGTTGTATAAGCGGAGTCACGCTAGAGCCTTAGCCGCGCAAAAGATTCTCTTTCCGATAATGCATACACCAAAACTAGTGCAACTCCCGATCCTCCCCTGCAGCACCGTTCAAGGAGAGCCATGACAATCACCGAAACTCAATCACTGACTAGGTGGATTATGGGAAGCCACTCAGACGCAGCGCCCACACATTCACTCTCATTAACTTCCTCATCCTCATCCTGTATAGTTCAATCCTCGCCCACTGTAATTCGCCTCTGTGGAGCCAAAACAGGATGGCTTGCCGGCCCGCTCTCCAGAAGGCCCAAACACGGCCAAAATACCCTAGAATTGTCGCCGAGCAAGGGAGCGTTCCTGTAAACCAGCAAATTATGATACTCACGCCTGCATCCCTGGCTACCTCGTGGCGAACGTTTGGAATTCTTCGGAGAGAGTGCCTACGGAGCCCTCCGCTATCTCTATGGCTGTCATAATACGGTTCTGATGAGCTTCAAAAGCTTATGGTTCGGAATCGGTATGGCTCGGATCGACCAAGACTTCGACCAATAATGAGATCTTCCCCGCTCTTCTTTTCCACGTTTAGATCAAGACAGTGCATGCCGGGCAAGCTAAATCAGCACATCATAAGACATCTCACCCCTGAGCGAGCTTATAGTAATGTAATAATCTGACACTTGTGAACTCTTCTCCTGTTTCTTATCATCAAAATTTGGATATTCTCCAGAAACTTTATGGATACTCAATAGCTGGTGTATTCCTGAATCGCTCTCAATTGTGAGCGATGAGGTGGGATGTGACCACAAAATAGTGGGGGGGAAACAAGCAGGAGTATTCCACTTATTGCTATCGTAAATTCTGTTACTTGTAAACTTGACCCCCCATTGTACTTCAGAAGATAACCACTATTTCTCTTGAGACCTAATCCTGTGGCAAATGAACCTTTCTAGGGACAGAAACTGCAACACAGATTACAGTGGTGAGTTGAGTTTGCCATGGATTTACTCTCCTTGTATTACCAGGATACAGTTACAGTACACCGTATCATAGCACCCACAACACTAAGTACACGATAGTGCACACAATGCTTTTAGCCCTTCATAAATTCCCAATCACTCATACAAAGCCGCGCGCAATGCCGGCCGTCACCCCTTTAAGAAAAAATATAAATTTTTCTGAGAGTGTGCTCGGGTAGTATTCTCGGGTGGTGGAACGCGCTGTAGGAAGAGTTTCAGGTGGATACTCTAAATATGATATCCTTTCGCTTAGTATCAAAGAGTACTGGACTGCAACTTCTCCCCGATCAAGCGATATTCCCACCTCTACCTAGGACTGGGCCGTTTACGCCCTCCAAGTTCCACCGCAGAATACTATGCAGGTACACCAATTTTCGGTTTTTCGCCCCTTTGTCCTTACCAGTGTGCGTCGCTGAGGGCTACGGCATAACATAATCCACACGCGACGCTACCGCCGTGACTATCGTATTGGATTACTTTTTTTTCTTTCCCCCCTACATTTATGTCCAACAGTCTGCCATTCCACACATACCGGTACAGTACGCTGCATTCAAAGCCTGCAGCTCTTAGCGCGATGTACGGTGCTTCCCGTGCTAAGACATAAGCCGGTTAGGCTTTTGCCGGGGATCTCGCAATTGTTTTACCCTTTTAACACCACACGACACTCTGACCCCATGCTTGGCCTGCGAACACACCCAATTAACGGTCCCTTTTGATGCGCAGCTAATTTAAGCCAACCGATGACAAACACGAACTAATCCAATGAACCCTGTGTGGTTTTTCTGATCTGTTAGAGGTGGTATCAATTTTTGATAGAAGGACAACGGCTTTCGCAGATTATGACCTGGGACCCTCCAACCAGTACTGTACTCAGGATGGTTAAGGTTCTTTACGACTGCGCCCGGCTCACACCAATCTAGCTGATCTTGGGGACCGAGAAATTATGGTCCGTTTGACACAACTATCATGCAATCCTTCATTCGTCAGAGTTGTACACTTTCTCGAGGCCGGAAATCTAGAAAGTATCATACAGTCGCAATAGATTGGATAACCATCGCAGCCTGCAGTACTTCCATAGTTTGACCTACCTCAAGGGTGGGCGGGCCCGGCCTGAGCCTAATGGGTGGTGACCCAAATCAACTCTACGAATCCAATCTGCCCCACCGAGAAAGAGGATGAGGGGGTGCATAAGTGCAAGGGTGCAACAGGCGTGGAAAAATCTCTACTGTTCTGGGGTGCTCAGAACGAGTGCTAGATTCTCCTAGGGACACCGGAAAAGTGGCAGTAGTATGGAAACAAAACTCAGCTTGTTAGCTACTTTGTACCGAAAAAAAAAAAAAGGATATTTATGAGATATTCACAGCTCGTCACTACCCATGCAAGATATTTCAGGCTGCTGCAAGGATCTGAACAACATCTGAAGTTGTTCCTTTTAATACTGGAAGTATATAACCGGTAAATTGATAACTGGTAATGCTTCATGTTATGTTGCTGTCAGATCTGAGAGTGACTTGAGGCCTTTCAGGAAGCACCGCGTGCGGCATGCAGCCCATGACTCAACTACCGTGGTTCTAGGCTATCTGTGTTGTCTCGATCCCATAAACCCTCCATTCAATCACCGCCCTTGCAATCTTTTCACTATATGTCTTAGGTTTAGTTTGACCTAAAATAGAGCTCCTGAGCTCGCCCGGAGCGATAAACCCGCCGAGAAAGAGGGTTCGGCTTTTAGGGTAGGATGGCCACCGGGCCGGGGGGTTTCTTTTTTACCGTAGTGTTTTAGAAGGGAGGTACGACGGAAAATATCCGCATGCTGCCAGAAACAACACTTTTCAAACTTTCTCCGCTGTTATTCAAATTTCACCAGACCCGGGTGTCCAGTGCTGTGAGGTATAACACACATTGCTGGGCCTTGTTCCCAGTTTTGGTTGACTTTTTATTTTCAGGGCGGGGCTAGAATTCTAGCTTAGAGAAACAGCAGGTATCAAAGGGCTGAAAACATGGTGCAAACCCAAATCAATTCAGAGTAATACAAAACCCACAAACGCAAGATGCGTGCACAATTTAACCCCACACCACATTGGAATCATCAAAAAAAACAAAAAAAACATGAGCTATGATACAACAAAATCAAAAACCAAGACCTGATTTTCAATTACACATCATTTCATAACATAGGAACCAGGTAACTAATTAACGCGCGACCCACCGGTCAGCGAGACCCCATGCCTATTCCTCATATGAGCAACCAGACCGCTACGCCTCCGAATCCCCTTTTCGCCGACCTTCTCACATCCAGGAACCGGACAATCAAGCCGTTCGGCAAGGTGTACGACTTCATAGTGTCGGTTGAGTGCCTGTTTGGTCTTGAACAGGTCTTGCTAGGAACAATTAGGTGCATCGCATTTGTTGGAGTGACGGGAGCAACTGTGCGGGCCGCTTCACTAGGAATTAGTTTGTACAAAGAATTAAAATGCAATAGAAGGGGTGCGAACCTGCTTCCAGAACACTTGGATAATGCACAAAAGACTTTGTCTCTGGGAAGCCTTAGAGTGGCGGAGGTATTGCAGTTGTCATGATTGATGGTGTCATTGGTAGATCTGTTGGCTTGATCCTCACCCTGAGTGGTATAAGAGAGCGATGGGCCAAGAACTGAGTAGAAGCCATCATAAAGTGGATACAGTGGAAGTGATCCAAGACCCGCCGGAAGCGGCCCTCCGAGCCCCGTGTCATCCATCAAGACCGGCGGGAAGAGAATTGTATCGAGGCTGAACCATTCTTGTTGGGAGGGAAGGACTTGTGCGGAATCCATATTGTAAATATAAAGCGTAGATAATCTACTTAGAGGCTATCAGAGTTTGTGCAGAGGGGACGGGGGAACTCCTCTATATTTAAAAACTTGGAAGGGAAAATTGCCTTTTTACAAAGTATATGCATGAGCCTGATCCATATGCAACACCTGTCCAACCAACCAATCAGAAGCGACAAAAACAAGCCTACAGCAAGGGAGCCGTTGATTCTTTTGTACTACACACAATTGACAAGACCAGCTGAAACAGCCGGACACCAGGCTGTAGCGCACCTTACCTTGAGTAGCCATTTCCGGGTCTGCACACAAAGCCTGCAGCTTTTCCCCGATCACAGCGCTAGTAGTGTATCGGGATATCACGAGCACTAGCAGGTTGTTCTTCCCACTCACAACTGTATTCATCACTTTAGGGGAATGTGACCCCTGGGTAAAACTGACCGAGCCTCACAAGATGCTACGAGTTTGGCCTCGTCGATACACCGTACAATGAAACCAGACCCCGCTGAGAGGACTCCACTAGTAATCCCACAATTGTTTTTCAATTTTAGTGTTCTACCGTTTGTGTTGAAGGTAAGTCAAGCGAACCTGCTCCCGTTGGTCCTGGGTCACTCAGCCAATGAGGGAGCAGAATGTCATGAGGTTTGCGAAATCGTAATTTTCTCCGTTCACCTCATCTTCTTCCACGGTCGGAAAAAAAGAAAAAAGCCAAGATTTGCCATTTCCAGGCTCATATAAACTCACCAAATTTGGGCCATTTAGACTTGTCCCGCTTGGGCTTACAACCTAAGTACTGTACTCGGGTGTAAGGGTATTTCGCGTTCGGTTGCACAAGTATTCTCTTGCTTATTAACAGTCCCCTATTTATTCCCCAAGTAAGCAGACAATACCTTATCATACCCCTATATTGCTCCCATCCTACCCCAAAAGCCTAATACAAACGCGAAAATCATGCAGCTTAAAGGAACACGTGAATGAAATCCACTTGGCGTTCTACATCGTGAAACCACACTAGATGAGCGGGTAAAGGTAATTACTCTCCGTGATGATGCTGGGTGGAATTTGACCCTAATAGGTCAACATTTGAATATGAATCGACAAACCTGCTATCGTGTAAGCATATTTTTCTATTATCATCATAGTATAGGAATTAATATATTTGTTACCAGATCTACAAACGAGCAAAAGAAAGTGGTACCCCATCAAATGCGCATCGTACCGGCCGTCCACCCATATTCGACGATACTGAAAAGCAGCTTTTAGAAGCTTTTGTGACGCGTGACGCCAGAACGCGATGGCTTAGTTGGGATTAGGTATGCCTCGAGATGGGCTATGCATGCAGCCCACGTACCGTAAAGAGTGTGATGGAATCTCTATGATATCACCGCCGAGTACCACGACGAAAGTTTGCAATTCGTCCGGCCAACCGTCCATTGCGCGTTGCATGGTGCCGCGAACGCTTGAATTGGGGCTATGAAGACTGGCTCCGTGTTCTCTGGATGGATGAGTCTACTTTTTCTACAGCTGGATTTGGGAATCGCCCATGGGTTACAAGGAAGGCAAGTGAGGAGTTCCATGAGGATTGTATTGACCAGACCTTTGAGTCTGGTCGTCAATCAAAAATGGTTTGTGGTGGATTTTGTGGAATGCTGAGGTCTAAACTTGTATTTATTCCAAGTAAGGCCAAGGTAGACTCTGCTGAATATGTTAAGCAAGTCATGTACCCACAGCTTGTGCCCTTTTGGCATCGCTGTTGTGAGGCATATGGATGGGTTACTGTTGTGGAGGACGGTGCACCCGGGCACAAGGGTTTCGCTAAACACTACCGAAATCTTAATGAAGTTGAGACTACACAGTGGCCAGCTCAATCACCAGATTTGAACCTCATCGAAGCTCTATGGTTGGATCTTGAAAATGAGTTGGGGGAAACTTGGGGGAGGATCGGCGATATACCGACACTCGAAGCTGCTCTTAACGCAGTTTGGAATGCAATCCCAGATGAGAGGCTTGAGGTGCTTATCAGAAGTATGCCACAGCGCCTACAGGCTGTTATCGAGGCAGATGGAGGGCCAACTCGATATTGATATTTGTAATTAAATTTATATATATAGACTTCTTTTCTTTACTGATCGTACTCATAAGATATCACTCACAGGTCTTCCATTTTCAGAAGTGAACCCGACTATTTGCCGACACTAAAAAATACTCACTTGCTATCACTCGAATTTCCTAAACTGGTTTGGTCCTCCTATAAATGCCACATCTCCTTTTGGAAGTGAACCCGACTTTTGTCAACCCCCTAGTACTTGCGAATCGGGAGCCTTCGGGTTCGTTACATGGCTGCCCCGGTTTCGTGCTCATAGAAAGGCCTCTTGCGGTCACTGACCTATTTTATCTTATCCCCTTTCATTTTTCACAACTATTAAAGAGGTCCACCTTTGGTAAGAGTCGTGAGCTATCGCTGGGGTTAGGGCATGGAGATTACGGTTGCGGGAAGGTGGATCCCCCTCCAAGGTGGGTTGAAATGTCCGTCATGATGCGCTTCCTTTTTTTTTGTCAATTCGGTAGATCTTTGAAAATATAGGGAAATTCATGGCAAGCACCTTAAGGTATGGCCTAAAAAATCCCCAAAGCATAAGAAACTTCAACCCCCCTTATGCGTGGCGGGCCGGTGATAGATCGCGTTGCCGAATCGTGAATCGTGGCCTCGGAGGTGAGAGGAAACAACTCAAGATCCAAGCGTGGACCCCCTTGTAAGAGGAAAAAACCCCAACTTGATTGGAAAAAATTCACCCCATGTGTTATGCGATGATATGGTAAGATATGAAGACAACATTAAATTTTACATGGTACCGGCCAGGCGTTCATCGTTAATTGTCCGATATTGTCAGTTGATCAGCAACAGTGTGGCCAACCATACCGCACCACTTTCGATTACGCAATCGGAGTTAACCATATTTTAGATCGCAAATACCTCTACCAACGCTAGTTCTGCTATATCCCATTTACTGCAGGAACCCAGACCGGCGTAATGAAGCCCTAACCCTAGCTTACTGAATATACAGATTTTCAATACCAGCGAATGATCATGCTTGTACCACCAACGGGGACGAGGACCTGCCTGGTGTGGTGTGATCCCCTGTCCGGTACGTGATCTAGCCGAACGTGCCCTATTTGAAAATACCATAACTCTATCAGAGTCAGACATAGTTTACTCTATATTACAGAAAGTTCGCATATGTGTATCACCCCAGCCAGGGTTTCAGCAACTGCAGAAAGAGGATTCCATAAGACCAAGCCACGGCTCCCGTTAGAAGGAGGTAAAAGATCAAAAACGGAGTTTATCCAAGTCAGCGAGTAGAAATGGCAGGAGGAAACCACACATCATGGCTCCCTTTTTTTTCTTCTCCTTTGTTTTGCATCTGAGGATGAGGTTGACATCAGCGACCCAAGGACATCTGGTGAAGGTGTTTAGTGCTGAGTATACTGCACAACCCCTCACGGGGAGTTTTCGGGGGGGGGGGGGTCTGCGCTATCAGCACCTGGCGTGATTGCTATCGAAATTTTTGAGGGTATGATAACGAAGAGAATAAAAGGGGCGGCCAGCAGCCACCAACTAGACAAGTGTCATAATAATGAAAATGAATAAAAACTTCTAAAGGGCCTGGAACCCTACAAACCTCAGGCTATGGAATTCCAATATAACCCCCTTCCCCCGAGTATTTTATATACCAGCCCTTTGCTTCTCTAATAGCACGGACTCTGTTTGTTATGAAAAAGCCACATTTTCTTGAAATATTCCGGAAGAATTGTTGCTCTTAGGGGGGATGATCCATTCAAGTAGTTTTTGGCTGTGTTGGCATCGGGTTGATGGATAAACAGGTACTTGCTGTATTCACTGAAATAGTATTATTATGCTTACCAAGATGCATCAGATTTTCCCCAACACTTCCGGGTGGGGACTCGGTATCTTTCATTGCAGCCGGATCCTGTTTGGCCGCCGCGCAAATAGATGACCTTTTAGTTCCCACTGTGAGCAAGCAGTTTTGTTCCATCACTGAAACCAAGTGCCTTGATAAAAAATTCCTCGCTATCACTCCCTCCCGCTCAAGTCTGCGTCGGCCGAAATTTTTCCCTCTCTCCCTCCACAAGCGCATGTCATGGCGAGTCTTGGATTGCAAAATTGGATAGGATGGGACCAACGACGGTGTGCCAACATGTTCCAATGCGGTTGTGAACCTTTTAATCGGCTTCCAAGATACATGACCTCCTTCAACTCTATACTTGGCTTCTGCCGGTTTATGTGGTCAACCGGGATATCCTGAGATTGAAATGTCACCAGAAAGAAGCCTAGTCTTTCCCCTACTCCCCAAAACGGTCAAGCGCCCGGTAGCGGACCGGACTGCCTCTAGTCAGGCCACGGCATCAACAACCAAAGCCATGTGCCCCGGCTGGGGCGGAGACCCTACGAGGTAAGGCAGTGGCTTTTTTGGTGTAGGGGCAGGACTGCAGGTGATGGCGAGAGGCGGCCATGGAAGATGCAGGATAGCGGGGGATCGCGGGAACAGAACAAGTGATGTTCCATGATTTCAGCTCTTCCTACATCTTGCTATTCGGAAAACCAAGCAAGTGGAATGAATAAACATAGGATGAATCCCGAAATGCAAATTTGTCGATATGCTTTCTACCCCAGAACGAATTTTTAGATTATATATAGTGCCTCGAATAATGACAACTTTGGGTGCGCTCCACACGCCAAGGGAGCAGGGCTGGACCGACAGGATAATGGATTATTCATTGAGAAGAGCAAGAAATTGTGGGTCCGAGTTAAGTGGGCCTACAATCGGAAAGCATATTCCAGGTAATGGATATATGAAGTGGTTTGTCAGCGAAAGGTACATTTTAGTCGCGTACCACAAAGGACAGCGTGGGACCATGGGCGCCGGAGGCTAGGTTTACAGCACTACAGAGGACGCCCCCCCCTGCGGTCTGTTTGGCCCTACGCTTGTCGAGTGTGTGGTCTCAGGGCACCCAAAGAAAGGCAGACACCACCAGCCCCTTCACGCTAACTTTTATCGGGTTGGATAGTGTCTGCTACGCCAATCGGGAGGAACCTCTCACATGAATCTGGACTATGCCAAAGCGTGATAAGTTCTGCATGGAGAATAGATGTGCTAGTTATTTTGGTACGGATTTCAGGATTTATAACTGGTTTCCATCGTTCAAAGGACCAGGTTTCATAGAGCCAAGTGACAGGCTGTGCCCCAGTGAACCCACACACCCGATTGAATGTGATAAGCCCAGATCCAAGAAAAGGTAGTGTTCGCAGCGGCGTGGGGGCCCTTGCTAGCACACAATCAGACCGCAGGCAAGACTTGACCTAGCGGGACCGCAGTTAGTGCTCCGTCTCATCCTGCGGTTTGGGGGGCGGTAGGTTTTGGCGAGGGCCACCGTCCCGGCGGGGTGAGATAGTAGTGGACAACAAATATTCTCTTAAGGGCTACTGGGATCTACCAGGATCTGTAACAATTCACGGGATGATATTGGAGTCTATGGGGGCTAACAGATTCTGAAAAATTGAAAGTATTGACGAGAAGGGAGAGTGAGGCACCACAGACTGAGTTATGTGAGACATGATATGCATACGATCGCAGATTGCTGAGGATTTTATAGACTTTCTTTTCGCATTTATTGATTGTTTTGATTTTTTTGATGGATCTACCAGTATCTTAGTCGTAAAGTCAAGTGCTAAGTTGTGCACCTCGATATTGTGAGTCACATCAATAGAGAAGAGAGTTAGACATGAGTGTAGAATAGCAGGCTTTCGGGCTTCGGGAGGTGGTGTGGGGGGGGGGGGGGGGGGCTGGGGGTGTATGTATGATATGGCAGAGGATGAGGGGAGTTCTAGAAACAACTCTGCACCCAATGTGAGGCACCGCAGCCCACGGGCTGGGGAGCTCCGGGTGAGAGCTATTAAATTGTTACTTCACGCCAAGGGAAAATAGTAGAAAAAGGGGGAGGATATAGGCGAATGAAGAAGCATAACAACTGTTCTCTGAACTGTCGCCTATGGAAAACTTCGTGACTGTGGTTGTTGGTCAACCCGGTGGGAGGCATCAGGTGTGGCTAGGTGAGGAGAAAGCAAGAACTAAGGACAAATGGCGTGGCAAGCTACATGAGCACATCGTAAAACATGTCACCCATGAGCGAGTTACTCACAATATAATAATCTGACACTCGCGACCTCGCCTCTCGCTTCATATGATCAAAATTCGGATATTCCCCCAGACCCTTAGAAACATCCAAAAAGTGGTATTCGCAAACCTCGCATAATTGTGAGGTTTGGTATGTGACCGCAAAATAGTGGCGGATAACGAACAGGAGTATATCATATTATACAAGTCATCGCTACTGTAAATTCCGGTACTTGTGTGCTCGACCCACCACCATAATTATGATACTTCCGAAGGTAGCCACTTTTTCTCTCAAGCCCTAATCCTATAGCAAATGCCCCCCCCCCGAGGACACCAATTACCACACCAGTAGCGGCGGGTCAAGATCACCCGGGACTTACGCTTCCTGTGTTACACAGATTCAAGTACTTGTACTGTACATACAGTACATCATAGCCCCAACAAGGCTAACGACTCGACACGGCACACAACTCTTTTAACTTTTCACGAATTCCCAATCGCTTAGACATGTCCGCACAGGCTGTTACTTTTTTCTTTATTTAAAATAAAAAATAAAAATAATTCGTCTGCAAATGTGCTCAGATGGTATTCTCAAGTGGTAGGATGGTCCGCAGGAAGAGTTTTAGGTGGATACTCCAAGTGTGATATCCTTTCGACAAGCACTCAAGAATACCGTACTGTACTGCGGCCCCTTCTGCGATTAAGCGACATTCCCACCTTTAACACGAACTGGACCATACGGAGGTATAGCCCCTAAGTTTTTTAGATTTTACTAGTGAAGGGTGTTTGGCTAGCGTGGGCAAAGGTATGGAATTGGTATGATGACTACCCGATCGAGTATGATGACTACCCTATCCATTCCCTGACCCCAGCGAGCCGAACACCACTCTAAGGCTTCGTAAAATATACAAAACTTAGGGGCTATACTGTCGCCTTCCCCTCCAAGCCTTACCCCAGAATACCATATGCCGATTATTGGGGTTTGGCCTTTTGTATCATTGCAGGCTGTCGTAAAGCATACAATCAGCAGGTGTTGTTACCATAGAGACAACCGCATTGGATTACACTTTTTTTTTTTGCATTTCAACCAACCGGCATCTCCCACTCTGAATTCAAAGCCTGCAGCTCTTGGCGCGAAGAGCTTCCTGCGCCAAGACATAAGCCGCATGGGTTATCAGTAGGCTCTCGTTCGGGATCCTGGATCTCGCTATTTTGATACCTCACCGTGCTCTGACGCCAGCCTCGGTCCGTAAACACACCCGGTTACCAGTCTCTTTTCATGCGCAGCTGTTTAGGCAAGCGAACTGTTCGCAAAAGGGAACTAATCCAGTGAACGCTACACAATTTCTTTATCTGCTAGATGGTATCGACGAAATCTTTCAACAACTTTCGCAGATTATCCCTTGGGGTCCTCCTACCAAGTACTGTACTTGGAAGTTAGGTGATTAAAGTTCATTATGACTGTGCCCGTCTCATACCCGTCAAACTGATCTTGGCGACCGATGAATTGTGTTCTGTTTCTCACAACTACTATGCGATCCCCCACTGGCAAGAGCCACGAACTACCTCAATGTGGGAAATCTGGGAAGTATCATACTGTTGCAATCGATCGGATACCCCCCACAACCTGTAGGACTTTCGTGGGCTAACCTGGGTCGAAAGCGGGCCGAGCCAAGCCGTGCAAAACAAATGGTAACCCGAATTAACCCTGGAAATACAATCTGTCCCGCCAAGAAAGAGAACAGGGGGTGCAAAAGTGCAATAGCCATAGGAAAACCTCTACAGTACCGTTCCGGGGTGCTTAGTATTTGAGTGAGCGATACCCCTAGGGGCATCGCAATAGCGCCGGTGGGGTGGAAACCAAACTTGACTCGTTTGCTACTACGCGGGGGAGAACTTTCGAGCTGCTGCTAGGATTGTAGGAACATCTATTCCATTTCTTAGCAAATGTATATAGCCTGTAAATTGATAATCATAGATGTTTTATGCTATGATGCGGCAGGATCTGAGAGTGACTGAAGGCTTTATATGGGGGTGCCTCGCATGGGGTATGATACATGACAAACCCCCCTTTGTTCTAGGCTATGGGTGGTGCCCTAATCCCATAAACCTTCTGTTCCGTTCCGTCCTTTGAGATCACTTCACTTCATGTCCTGAGGTTTGGTTTGGCCTAGAATGGGGACCCCGGGCTCCTTAGGAGCGAGGAAACCCCAGAGGAAGAATCTCAGAGGAAGAGTATCAGACTTTAGTGTAGGATGGTCATCAGCTCGGGTATTTTTATCCTAGTGTTTTAGAGGGGAAGAGTGACGGCGAAGATCCACCACACACTGCCCAAAGCAACACTTTTTCAAAATTCCTCTGCTACTATTGAAGATCCATCAGACTCAGGTGTCCGGTACCGTGGCGTGTGTATCGCCGAGCTTTACCCCCAGCTCTGCTGCACCCCCATTCCGGGGGCGCCACCGGGACGCCAGCCCCTGAGAAACAGCAGGTGGTAAAAGGCAAAAAACGTTGTGCAAATTCCAAATCAATTAAAATCAATAACTTAAACACAAAACTCATAAACGCAAAATGCGTGCACAATTTAACCCCACACCACATTGAAATAATCAAAACAACACGAACTGCCATAGAATCGTAACACGATGTGTGATTTTCAACCGCTCATTAACCTGAGACACAGGAATCAGATGACTAATTACCACGCGATCCACTAGCTGGCGATACCCCATGCTTGCTCTTCATATGGGCAACCAGATTATCGAGTCTTTTGATACCCTTTTCGCCAACATTATCGCATCCAGAAACCGGACAGTCAAAGCGTTCGGCAAGGTGTATCGCCTCATAGTGCCGGTTGAGTGCTTGTTTCGTCCTGAAAGGGTCTTGCCGCGAACAATGAGGTGCATTGCAGGTGTAGGAGCCAGGGGAGCACGTATGTGGGCCGCTTCTCTAGGTCAGTCGGTACGGGGGATGTGTATGCAATAGAAGGAGTGCGAACCTGTTTCCAGAACCTGAATAACCCACAAAAGAATTTGTCCCTGGAAGACCTTAGGGTGGTGGAGGTATTGACGGCGTCATTGGCAGATCTGTTGGTTTGATCCTCAAGCCCCGGGGTGGCGCTATGGAGAGATGGGCCAAGAACGGAGTAGTAGCCATCTTCATGCCTGTAAAGCGGAAGTGGTCCAAGCTCTGCAGGAAGTGGCTGCGCAATCCCCGTCTCATCGACCAAAACTAGGTGAAGGGAAGCGCTGGGGAGGTAAAGGCTGAAAAATTGTTAGAAAAAAAAAAAAAAAAGAACTTACGGGTAATCCATTTTACACATGTAAGGTGTGGATAATCTACTTAAAAATTAAGAAAACCCGCGGAGAGGGGACGGGGGGACTCGCGTCTATTTGAAATTTTCTGAGATAATTGCACTTTTACAAGGTAAGTTATGCGTGAGCCTGATCCATATTCAGCGCCTCCTTCCAGCCAACCCGACGCAATAAACGCAAGCCTGCAGCAGGAATCTGTTGGTTTTTTGTGCTACATGAAATTGACAATATCAGTCAAATTAACCGGATATCAGTCAGTGGCGCTTGAGTGGCCGTTTTCCAGTCTCCACACAAAGCCTGCAGCTCTTCCTGATAACGGTGCTCTACTCGTGCTGTACTGAGATATCTGGGGCACAAGTAGGTCGTTCCGCTCGCTCGTAATGTTCGTCACTTTAGGGGAATATTACCATCGGTCAAATTAGCGGAGCCTCCCAAGATGCTGCGAGTATGGCTAGGACAACGCACCTTGCAGAAAGGATCAGACCCTACTAATCCCGCAATTGTTTTTCAATTTTAGCGTTCATCACCGGAACTAAACTACCGCCTCCGTCAATAAAGCCGTGTTAATATAGTAGAACCATAACCTTTTCTGTCGAGGAATTAAATTTACGCTATTAAATTTTTAATATAATAGTCACTTTGGTGTTGAGAACAAACCCATCTGGCAGTGTTTGCCCCGGGGCGTTTAAGTCGCCTTGGCTGGAATTCCCCCCGATGTCCACCCACCGCCGCTGCAGATGTCCTCCGTTATCGCAAGGTTTTCCTCCGCCCGTGCAGGCACACGGGGCTCAGAGGACTTGAAATTTGGGGGTTCTTGTGTAGTCCTTTTGGGTATTTTTGGTACTGGTGAATGTGGGGTGGAAATCGGGTACTTGCACCTCGAGTAGCCATTCCCTGGTCTGCACACAAAGCCTGCAGCTTTTCTCAGATCACTGCACTAGTACTGTATTGGGGTATCTCGAGCACTAGCAGGTTGTTCCGCCAACACACAACCGGTTTCATCACTTTAGGGGAATGTGACCCCTGGGTAAAACTAACCGAACCTCACAAGATGCTGCGAGTATGGCCTTGCCAATACACCGTAAAATAAAATTTGACCCGGCTCAGAGGACCCCACTGCTAATCTCCCAATTGTTTTTCAACCCCAGCCTTCTGCCGAGTGTGTTGAGGGTAAGTCGGGCGAACTTGCTCCCGTTGGCCCTGGGTCACTTAGCAAATGAAGGAGCAGAATTTCATGGGGTTCTGAAGTCGAAATATTTTCCGTTCGAGTTATCTTCTCCCACGGTTTAGGGAAGAAAAAAACAGCTAAGATTGGTCATTTCCACGCTTATATAAACTCACCGGATTTGGACCATTTAGACTTGTGCCGCTTGAGCTTACTACCTAAGTAATGTAAGTTACTTGTGAATCGGGAGTCTTAAGGTTTGTTACATGACCGCCAAGGGTTCGTCCTCATAGAATGGGCTCTTGCGGTCACTGACCTATTTTATCTTATCCCCTTTCATTTTTCACAACTATTAAAGAGGTCCGCCTTTGGTAAGAGTCGTGAACTATCGTTCTTGTTAGTGGATGGGGATTATGGCTACGGGGAGGTAGATTCCCCTCCCAGGTATGCTAAAATTTCAGCCATCATGCGTTTTTCTCTTTCCTAAGTTCCTACCACAGATCCCCCCAAATGCGGGGACTCCATGGCAAGTACCCCAAGGTAAGCCCTATAAACCCACAAAACATAAGGAGCTTCAACTCCCCAATACACAACAAACCAGTAATAACCACGTTATCATACTATCGTGCTAGCACTAGTTCCGCTATGCCCTGTCGCCGAGGTGCCTGAATCTGCTGAATAAAACCTAACCCTAAATTAATGAATATATCATACATGTCCTCAATACCAGCGAGTGGTCCTGCTTGTATCGGCAAGGAGGGGAGGAGGGATATGGTGCGTGGTCCATTGTGTGGTGTCATAAGTGATTCAATTCAGCAGCCCCAAATCTGCCCCGTTCCAAAATATTACAGAAATGTTAGTCTATAGTAAGACATGGATTACTCTATAATCCGGGATGGTCGTATATGGGTGTAACCCAGTCCGCGATTTCAGCAACTCTAGTAAGAGATTTTTATAAGGCCACGTCGTGACTGCGATCGGCAGGAGATAAATGATCAAAGGGGATTCATCGGAGCCAGCCAGTAAAAAGAAAGGGGTCAGGGGAAATCCACACACAACAAATCCCTTCTTCTCTTTTTCTTTTTCTACATCTGAGAATGAGGTCGACATCAGCGGCCCAGGAAGGTCTGGCGAAGGCATTTGGTGGGGAGTGTACAGTACTCTACGTTCCCTCCCGAGAAGTGTTTGGGAGGTCGCTGGATCAGCGCGGGGCGTGATGGCTGTCGGAATTTTCCAAGACAACCAGGAGAATATAGAAGGCGGCCGAAGGCCACCAACTAGACAAATTTCATCAGAATAATAAAACAACAGGAGTAAATCCCTCGAAAGAGCCTGGAAACCTACAAATTTGGTGTTAAGGATATTATAATGAACAACAAAGAATTTGATATTTCGTTGACCACCCCACTGCTTCTATGATAGTATATGTTGGTCATGGGAAGCAAGGGTTTCTTGAAAGTTTCTGAGCAAATTGGTCCTCGTGTTAGTCATTTTTTGGCGTCGTGTCTGTGGACAAACTGGAGAGCGCACACTATGCTACTATTGAATTCACTTAAATATGCTTTCTAAGATTACCTCGAATTCTTACAAACACTTCTGAATAGGGATTGCAGTCGGCTGGTTATGTCAATGTTGACTGCTTCCCACGTGCTCCGCTGAACGGAGAGATAGCCAGGATGTAATGGGGAAGTGGTTCGAGTACTTGGAAAGCACACTAGACTGGGATGGCATATCACGCTCATGGAGAGGGGTTTGGGAAGGCCAGTGCTCAAATGGAGAGGGGTTTGGGAAGGCCAGTGCTCAAATGGAGAAAGGAAAATGGGAACGGCGCGGGGGTGAGAACTGCTGAAGTGAGATGAAGGGGTTGGAGTAGTATTGCGCGATAAATGAGGCTGCGGGAGCAGCGGAGATCATCGAGGAGGAGGAGGGCGAAATTGAGGGTGAGAATCGAGTTTGATCGAGATGCCAAGGGTAGGGTCTCGGGCATGTATGATTAGGATACTTAGGTAGCGTTGCGGTGAGCAATTCGGCGACCCAATGGATATGGATTTGTTAGCCACGCAAAACGCCGGTGTATAGTGCTACGGTTGGCTCCCCCCGTTCTGTCTCTCACCATCATTGTTATATCGTATATCAACTCGGATCCCACTTTGTCGTTTTCTGCTTTTCCCTCTGCGGCTTCATTGGGTCCTGAATGGCAACCGTTTGCCTCGGCGTCTTCACGCCGTTGGTGTATTTTTGTTCTACAGAATACTGGTGACTACTTGGTTTCCGAAAATTAGGTGAATTCAATTCCATATCACTCATTTCTAGTTTTGTTATTAGATGCGGGTTGAGGACATCACATGTCCGCAGGATGATTTATTGATTGGTTAAACAGAAAGCTAAGCAGAGTAACATCGAGACAGGGATGAAGACCAGACTCTATTTAAGGACACAAATAGTGACAGAGAATCTGTACGCAAGCTAGGAGCATATTGATACGAGTGTATACAGCACCACACAAGGGGAAGACCCTTATTACGTAACCGAGGATCGAACTATAAACCCGTGGAACTGCCAATCCATATACTAATAAGCACGCTCCTTGTAGCAAGTATGGAAGATGCGGGGGTGGTGTTGGAAGTAGGTGATACTCATCCTGCTCAGGTTGGAATTCCATGGTTGAGGCAAAGGTTTCGGAGATAGGCTTTTGGGTTAATGCTCGCACAGAAGGAACAATGTTAAAAGCTGGAAAGCTTAAGGAGCTGCAACGAGCCTATAAACGGTGGGAGACTTTGTCAAGTGTGTCTTTTCCTTTGTTTGTGGGAGGGTAGACAGAGAAGGCAAGGCATGTGTGGAAGAGGGTGCATATGTGTAGTGATCGGTGGAAAGATAGAAGGAGGCCTTTTGTCGTGATTGATATATACTCATATCTTTACCATTTTGTTAGTTAGAGAGGGAACGATTGAACCTCCGCACTCCCACAACACTACCCTCCTTGTCAATGTTTTATTTTCTGTTGCTTCAATCATCGCTGTTTAAAAAATAGAAGGTTAAAGTATTTGCCATGCAGACGGTATATTATACGATTGCAAAGATGGGAGATGATGTGACAGAAACGCTGTCTGTGGAAGATCCTATATAGAGTTAGAATGTGGACCTGACATTGCTTTTCTTCGTAACAATCCCGTACTACCTTGCGTAACCCTGCATACCTATGATTTCTCTGTCTGTTTATACAGGTCCTCAAACCTCTTCTCCCTCTCCCCATCTCGTTTCTCTCCTTTTCACTTTCTCTCTTTGAAGAGACAACTGAATAGAATCTCGTCCTGTGTTTTATTTAGCCATAATTCGTAATGACCAAATCGGTGTAGTATCTAGATCCTTCCCTTTTCTCAATTTAGCTTGGTATCCCGATATTCCACTATACCACACCCCACAGCCCGGCAGGCAACCCAGAAACCATCTCCATTCGGACTTCAACAGCTGACCTACAAGAATATATATAGCCGGGAGACTAATGTTGAAAATACTACTCGACATGCTTGGAACACACCTAGCATGCTCGTTCACATTTCCTCTTCACCTGTGTTTCCTTGTTCGCTGTTTGCTATCCGTCCGCCGTTCTCCTTCCCCCGCTCTTTGTCTACTCCATTAGCTGTCCGGGTATTCGCCCCTCGTTTGCGCTCATTTGTTTGCCGCTCGTTCATCTTTGTACGCAATTTGCCCGACCGCCTTTCCGTTTTGCCGCTGTTTGTTCGTACCTCGTATGAGGGCTCTTTTGGCGATGCGCTTTGGCGTATTGCAGCCATCGGAGAAAGCGCCAGGAGCGGTAGGATAGTGGAGGCGGTATGACGATGGGGGAGGTGGGATAAAGGGAGTCTTTGTAGAGCTTGTTTTTCTGGTACACTCAGCGGGGGAGCGAGAAAAGGAAAGGGGAACATAGGAAGATAGTGGATATGTGTGGTAGTTGACGAAACGAGTGGGAGATGGCTTATCGTCATTTATTTACACTCCTGTCTTTTCCTATCCCTTAGTTTAGTTAGTTGTGGAGTGCGACCAAACTGAGCAAGTTAAGCTTGAGAGCTGAATCTGTGAACTTCCACCATTTTGGTTGTACGATACAGAGTTTTCACAAGGCTTTTAGGCATCTCTGTTTCGTTTTGCCGTTTTGTCGCCGTTTCGTTTAGTCCTGCTACCGATTACTAGTAGCCGTTGCTATTTAAAAACTAGAAATATAAAATCTACCTGATATACATAAACGCGTAGGTAACGACAGTAAACCGGGAGCACATATAGTGATGGGAGCAAACAGCAGGCCAAGAAGTAAGGTGCGGCCCCGCGTAATTCAGTCTCTCGTTCTCCACAAAATCTTGATAGCTACCTCTCAGACCCCTCGGCGTGAAATTTACCACGGAAAACTCGGGAAATCCCCGGTATTGAGACACGTTACCGTCGATCCTAATCTACAGTCACTCGGCCGCAGCCTCAGTGTTCTCAAGGGTTGTCACCTATTACGGTAGTCATGCGCCCTCCCCAAATGATTGGATGTTAAGTGTCACACAACAAGCCCCATGACCCCGCTTTCTTCAGCTGCGCTCACAGAAGCCCACAAACTCCCCGCATACCCCTACAAATCATTATACCATTAAATTTTTTCCTATACCCAAGCTACACCCCCCGCGGAATACCATGGCCCAGACCACGCACCCCAAGATCCGCGACGTATACACCGACTCCGGCAACATAATCAATAGCTTTAATATCTATAAGTCGGACGAAGATAAAGAGATTATGCGTTGGCTCTCACCATTAGAGCCAAGTAACAGACACCAAGGCGTGTGCGACGATCGTTTTGACGGTGTGGGGAATTGGCTATTGGAAACAAGCGAGTTTCGGGAGTGGAGAGGTTGTGAGGATGGAACTGATAGGGCTGTCTTGTTTTGTAGCGGGAATCCGGGAGTGGGCAAGACTTACCTGAGGTGAGTGGCGGGATTCTTCAAAAGAGCCAAATTGCTGACGGTCGGAAATACTAGTTCCCTAGTGATCGACAGCCTGTGCGATCAGGCAAGGAAGGAGGATATCATCGTCACAGGCTTATACTGTGACTTCCTTGCTCAGCAAGAGCAGACAATCCCAACATAGTGGGAGCAATTTTGAAGCAGATAGTACGCAGATGGGGAATCCCCAATAATATACGCGAAGCGTTTGAAGGAGGGAAAAAGGAATTCGGTGGTAGAGGGCTGCGACTTCGAGATCTGATGGGGATGCTGAGGACAGCTCTAGCTTCTCTACCCCGGGTTTTCATCTGCATTGATGCCCTTGATGAATGCTTACCCAAGCATCTGTCGGAGCTTCTTAAGTCGCTAAGAGATATTGTTCGGGAGTCGCCTAGGACGCGAATATTCCTCACTGGGAGGCCCCATGTGAAGGAAGATGTTCAAAGGTGTTTCGCCAATGCGGTTGTGATACCCATTACTCCTAACACCGATGATATTAAGAGTTACCTAGAGATGAGGTTGGGAGGGGATACTGACCCGGAGGCGATGAACGATGATTTACGGGCAGATATTATTCGAGTCATCATGGAAAAGATATCTGATATGTAGGAGCAATCGTCATTCCTACTCTATCATTAATCAATACTGACCCATGTTTGTGTGTAGATTCCTACTTGTTTCTCTACACGTCGACGCTATTCTGGGGGAGGTGACGATTCATCAGAGAAGGAAGAAACTTGAAGAGATGAAAAAGGGCAATGGACTGAGCGATGCCTACACGGCAACCCTAATCCGACTAAAGGCCCAGAAGGGGAATAAATCAACACTCGGATTGAAGGTCCTCATGTGGGTGCTGTATTCGGAACGGCCATTACGAGTTGCGGAGCTTTGCCACGCCTTGGGAGTGGAGTTGGGATCTACGGATCTGAATGTCGAAAATGTTCCTGCATTACGGACATTATTAGTGTCTTGTCGAGGTCTTGTCACTGTCGAGGAGTCCTCGTCCACTGTGCGACTAGTGCACTACACTCTGAGAGAGTATCTATCAACTGATCCGACCTTATTCCATAGTCCCCACTCAGAAATTGCGGAGGTTTGCTTGACATACCTCAATTTTGCAAGTGTCCGGAATATTTCTCCAACGCTTCACTCGGCACCAGCAACAATACCACTTTTAGAATATGCTTCTTGTTACTGGGGGGAGCACACAAGAAAGGTGATGACGGAACATGTGGAAACACTTGCACTGAGACTTCTGGATGGTTTTGATTCGCATATATCTGCTCAACTCATGTTATTGCACTTTAATGGAGATCGAGGCTTGGGCCCTTATTTTGACTGGCGTCGGGGACCATTGGGATTCACGGGACTCCACGGAGCGGCATTTCTCGGGATCGTAAAGATGGTTGCTGCTGTTTTGGAGGTGACGGGGTGGGATGTTAATGCAACCGATGCGGTGGGGGGTACAGCCCTCATCTGGGCAGCCGGGAGAGGGCATGAGGGGGTGGTTAAGGTTCTGTTGGATAGAGAGGATGTCAATCCCGACCAGGCTGACACCTTGTATGGTCGAACGCCACTCTCGTGGGCGGCTAGCGGAGGGCATGAGCGGGTGGTCAGGGTACTTTTAGAACGAGGGGATGTCAATCCCGCCCATACGGACAGCCTCTATGGTCAAACACCTCTCTCGCGGGCAGCTGGGGGTGGGCATGAGGGGGTAGTCAGAATACTCTTAGAACGAGGGGATGTCAATCCCGACCAGGCAGACACCAAATTTGGTCGAACGCCCCTCTCGTGGGCAGCTGGGGATGGGCATGAGGGGGTAGTCAGGATACTCTTAGGACGAGGGGATGTCAATCCCGACCAGGTGGACACCAAATATGGTCGAACACCACTCTTGTGGGCAGCTGGGGGCGGGCATGAGGCGGTATCCAGGTTACTTTTAGAACGAGGGAATGTCAATCCTGACCAGGCGGACACCAAGTATGGTCGAACGCTGCTCTCGTGGGCGGCTCACGGTGGGCATGAGGCGGTAGTCAGGATACTTTTAGAACGAGGGGACGTCAATCCTGACCAGGCAGACAGGGAATATGGCCGAAAGCCACTCTCGTGGGCGGCTGAGAACGGGAATGAGGGGGTAGTCAAAATGCTTTTAAAGCGAGGAGATGTCAATCCCGACCATGCGGACACTTTCTCTGGTCGAACGCCACTCTCGTGGGCGGCTAAAAACGGGAATGAGGAGGTAGTCAAAATGCTTTTAAAGCGAGGAGATGTCAATCCCGACCATGCGGACACCTTGTATGGTCGAACGCCACTCTCGTGGGCGGCTGGGGGCGGGCATGAGGGGGTAGTCAGAACACTTTTAGAACGAGGGGATGTCAATCCCGACCAGGCAGACACCCAATCTGGTCGAACGCCACTCTCATGGGCGTCTCAGCGGCGGCATGTGGGGGTAGTAAAGATACTTTTAGAACAGAGAGATGTCCGCCCCTCCGCGCCGGGTTACCAGAACTAAACACCGCTGTCGGGGGCTGCCGGGGGGGGACATGATCGAGTCGTAAGGATGCTACGTGAACGGGACAGTGTAAATTCAGACACAGCCCATCGCTGTAGCCAGACATTACTCCCGCCCTCAGGTTGGTATGGGGACGTGTTGTGGGTATGCCAATTAAAGTTGGTCTTTGTGCCCCCTGGCCGCCGTCAATGGCCAATACGCTCTCCTTCAAGCAGACCCCTAATGTACCAGATCCAGTGTTAGGCCTCCAAGAGTCTTTTTCCTACTCTTCAGATAGCGGCCTTTGCTCAACTGGGCGGTCCAGGCTGTCTCTGCTGTTGGAAATCATGGAAAACTGCCCATGCTGCTCGGCATGCTCACAATTAACCCAACATGTTCGCCAATCCACAGCATCCTATACACGCCTTTGTGTCCCCCTCCCATTCCCTTACCCGCCAGTTTGTTTGCAGCATTGTCGTTCTCCGCTCGGGCACTTGCCCGCCCGTTCGCCCACCGGTTTGTTTATCGCTCGTTCGCCACTCATGCATTTACCGTCCACTGTTCGCCCTCCTACCTAGTCATTCGCCATTAGCTTTCTTTGTGTTAGCCATTGCCACTCGCGGTATCGCATGCCTGAGATGGGGGTCGGAGCTGTGCGGCCACGGGAGCAGTCTGGTTGTCGGGAATGCGGGGAAGCTGTACGGCCGCTGCGCTCATATGGCCGTACGACGGCAGGAACGGGTATGGAGGAGTCTTTGAGTAGCCTAGATTTCCTTTGTCGTTAGCCAGGGAGTATACATGAAATATGGGGGACTTGCATGGAGGAACAGGGAAGGCGATTGTTGAGGATGGTGGATGATGGAACGAGTGGGGGATCTCTTTTGGATTGGCTATTTATGTTCCTGTTACTTCCTGTTCGTCAAGGTTGGTTAGTAAAGAGAGCAATTGAGTTGATTGAGAAAAAGAAAGAAAGAGATGAAAAGAGAGAAAGCGAGTTGACGAGAGAGTGTATGCTTTTTGGAAGTGAGAACACAGAGTGAAGACTTTTCTTAACCCGCATTTGATCGGCGCTTGGCATTTCGTTTCCACTGAGTGTCATCCTGTGGCGGGGGTGCCGTGAGTTCTACTCCGGGAAAGCTAGTTGTTTAAAATCAGCCCTTCCCCATGGCACCTAAGCTTCTTGCACCTTCGTAAGAAACCTGGCCCTCATCCTAATAGCACTCGATTAACCCTCCCGTCTGCTGTTGACCGCCATTTCACCATCGCCTTCTCCGTTCGTCTATTCACTATTCTCCCTCACAACCCCCCCGCCACCCAAAATAACCCCGCTTCACAAGTAATTGTCGCGTGAGGGATTGGTGTAGGCATGACCTCCGTCCAATTAGATGTTAAAAGACTATCATAGGGGATTGTTTTTCTTCTTCTTCGGTCTTCAGCTTGCCGTTTGTTTTGTATCTACTTTTGTTCTTTTTCTTTGATTAGCTTTTCCCTTTCTTGGAGTCCCGGTTAAACTTTGTCCATATGATCTCCTCACCTTCTTGCTGCATTTCGTTCGTCGTCCTATTCGTTAATATCTCTCTTGCCCTTTCCTGATCAACCTTCCGAAGTACGGCCTATTACCGGCACTCAGTAGTTTAAATAGACACTAAGTTCATCTTTAAGGCCCTCGCCTTATATTCGCAAGCTGTCGGTTCATCTTCTCCCACTGACCCCTCTCAATACTATCGTCAATATCTTCCACAGACCACCTACTATATTCTACTACTTTTCTTGCGCTCATTGCACTATATCCCGTTGCCGGAGGCGCCCAAATCCGCGAAGGGGGCCCGAACCCTACCCCACGGAATCTGCACGTTCCTAATCCGGTGATCACGAATGGTCGCTCTTGTATCAACAAGGAATGAGGACGGATCCGTTGTGTTGCGGTCTATGGCGAAGTGTGTTCATTATCTACCCCAAATCTACCCCGTTCCAAAATACCACGACAGCACCAGAGAACGACATAGACTATTCAACAACCCTCAGGGACCCCACCCCAGTATCGCCCAACCCAGGAGCTTAGCCACCCACTAGAAGAATTTTATGGGAGCGGGGCATGGCTCTCGTAAGTAGGAGGCGACCGCTCCAAGCGGAGTTGATTCAAGCAAGAGAATATAGGAGAAGCCCGCACATAGGGGAACCCCTTTTCTTTTTCCCTCTGTTTTCACCTTAGAGAACGTGGGTGATATCAGTGACCCAGGAACGTCTGGCAAAGGCGTTTGTTCCGCAGTCTACAGTTTTTCCACAGAAGCGTTCGTGAGGCTGCAGGATCCACACTTAGAGTGATTCAGGTGGCAATTTTCAGAGATTGTGAAGGCCACAAAAGTGACGGGCGGAGGCCACGGACTAGGCGAGTAGCAGGACAAAATCCCCGCAAGAGCCTGAAAACCTACAGATCTGTTGTTGGAACATTGTGGTAAAAATAATTAAAATAATTAAATATTTCGTGTACTGTACAGTACAGCACAGTACCACCCATTTTGCTTCTATAGTAGCTTCAACTCTGTTTTTCCTCGAAAGAAACAATGTCTTGGAAAGCTCTGGAGGAATTGTTCATCGTAGGAGGGAAACTCTCTTCAAAGGAGTTTTTGGCTGTGCTGGAGTCGGGTTACTGTATTTAAATATGGCTATTAAGATGCCTCGGATTTTGACAAACACTTCTTATGATAGCACAGGCTGTAACTACTATGGGCATGCCAACCCTCACTACTTCCCTCCTTTGCTAAATGGGGGGATAACCAGGATGTAAGGGAGAGGGTTTCAAGTGCTTTGAAAGCACTCCCGATGGGAATGAAAATCATGGACTTGGCGACAGACTTGGAAAGGCCAGTACCAGAAGAGAAAGGAGAAAAGGATGGGAGCACGAGCAAGAATATCGAAAATGAGATGAACTGGTTGTGGCCGTATTGGTCCGTAAATCATTTGCAGGGGAGGGGGAATCCCAGATCATTGAGAGGAAAAAGGGCAGAGCCGAGAGTGTGGGGGGTAGTAAAATTAGTAGTGAGGTTGACGGAGATACTGAGGGTGGTGTCCAGAGCCTGTTCTGATCAGAATACCGAGGTATTATACCGCTCGGGTGAGTAACGCTCCGACGACCCAAGGGATATTGAATCACCGCACTCGCTCAAGACGGGTGTTAAGGGGTACGGCTGACCAAGCTCGCTCCATCTCTCTCTGTTGGTGTGGTGTCCTGGACCGCCGTGGATCCCACCTTATCACTTTCTGTTTGGCCCTTCCTCGCTGGCTTCACCCGCCTTCCAGTGCTGGCGGTTCACTCCGGCGTGTTTACAATATTGTAGTACTTTCGTGATCTGGGATACTAGTGTCTTAGGTAAATCCAATTTAATCATTTAGGTCAATCCAATAAGAATTATTTCTATGTGGGGCGAGAACATCGCAAGTTCGGAAGATTACTCATTGATGGATTAAGGAGAAGGCTAAAGGGGATAATAACGGCAATCACAGAGAAAGGCGATAGAAAAGCCACAACCCACGCAGGGTCACAAACAGTGACTGCGAATCCGCACACAAGCTGGGAAAGAATTGACACGTAGGAATGCATAAAAGGTCCACGATGTACGAGTACACACTCCTGGAACAAGTATATCGTACGCAACACGACAGAGCAGGAAGGCCCTGACTATTGGACGAGGGATGGAAATATTAATGCATGAAACGGCAAATCCACGTCCTAACAGGTAACTTACTGCACTACTAGCAGGCATGGAAGAAGCTGGAATGGGACGTGAGAATATTTACTGCGTAAACAGGATACCATTGCGAAAATGGAATATGGTGCGGAGGAACCGCTCTCTATAGAAATCGTGTATACAATACTGTGCCTGTACTTGCACCGTCCTGGCGCCCATAGCAGATCGCTCAACACTATCAGTTGACAAGCAACTTGTAAAACCAGCCACACCGCACCACCTTTGATTACAAAGTCGGAATCAGCGATGTTTTAGATGGTGAACACTTCTGCTGAGCGGCCAATGAGATTATAGCATCCGAGATTCACAAGTGTCGTCTGAACACACCAAAGCCATGATTTTATTCTCCTGCTTCTGTTCAAAGATGGAAGTCTATTTTAACCCCCGCCGGCCTCCTTAGGAAACCTGTGAGAGCGGAATGAATTATTCGAGCTCCTAATTGGGAATCTTGTATATGTGCTATAAACCTCGACAATCGCTTGAATTTAGTCGATAGCTCGGTAGGTTGCGCGAACCCACTCAGTGACAATACACACCTTCGCACCGGCCGACTTTCTCGTCCCCGTCCTGTACCGTACAAACCTTGCCCACTCTCGCTCGTTGGCCTGCGCCGTGGGGCGCGCGAACGCGATTGAAAGACTCTCGCATGTACCTACGCAAGAGAACGTTCCTAAAAGACAGATAACGTTCCGGAGCAGACGAAAAAACTCACGATACCCCCGTCACTGGCTGTCACTCGCCAGAAACGAAATGCCAAGCACCGATCAAAGGTGGGGTAAGAAAAAACTTTCACTCCACGTTCACACTCTCCAAGACACACACTCTTTCTCATCGACTTACTCCATTCACTTGCTCGCAACTTACTGTCTAACGAACAGGAAATACCAGGAGTATAAATAATTGGTTCAAAAAGAAATCCTCTACTCCTTTCACCGCCCTCCATACTCGTCCATCGCCTTCTCCGCTCGTCCACGGATGTCCCCCATATCCCATGCCCACTCCCAGGCTGACAAAGGAACGAAAGAAAACACCGCACTTCCCCATGTTCCCGGCAACGGTATCACTCCCATGGCCGTACCATTTCAGTGCCCGTACCACACTTCTATCCCGGGCATGCGATACGGCGAGCGAAACGGCAAACACGAAGGAAACAAACGGCGAACGGTGAGCGGCTAGGCAGGGGGCTAGGCAGGGGGGGCTAACGGTAAACGGTATACCGGCGAAGGACATACCGGCGACCGACAAAGCGGTGAACAAACTAACGGCCAACGGACAGGCAAACGGGCGGGCAAGCGCACGAGTGGCGAACGGCATTTGGATAACGAACGGTCAGAAAGACCACGGATGGGCAGGTGGATAGCCCGGGGACGATCAAACAACCAACGGGCGGGTAAGGGAACGGATGAGCGATAATGATGCTGGAAGGATGTGAGCATGCCGAGCAGTATCCTTGGTTTCCCGCTATTTCCAACAGTTCCGCTAAACCAGAAAACTACCAGTCACTCCTGAATCACTGGCCACCCAGCAGCGCACGTTAGGAATCTGTTCGAGTGAACGTGCCTGGAGCCAACCGCCGTCCGTATAGCTGTTACTACTCTGAGAGACTTCCAAAACGCGGGGTTAGGCACCGGTATGCCTTGGATCGATCAAGTCTACTTGGGCCCAGACTGATAATGAGATGTTCCCCGCACTTTTCCGCCGCGTTTAGGTCAAGGCAGTGAACAAGCCCAATTACCAGTCCCTTTTCATCCGCAGCTGCTTAGGCAAGCCAACCGATCGCAAAAGAGAACTAATCAAGTGAACCCTACGCGGTTTATTATCTACTAGAGGTGGTATTGATAGAATCTTTCAACGACTTTCGCATATTATCCCCTGGGATCTTCCTGCCAAGCGCTGTACTTGGGATCTCGGTGATTAAAGTTCCTTACGGCTGCACCCGGCTCACACCTGTCTACCGTAGCTAATCTCGGGGGCCTATGAACTGTGCTCTGTTTTTCACAACTACCACCCGACCCCCCACCGGCAAAGCCGCACACTACCTCAAGGTCGGAAATCTGGCAAACATCATACTGTTGCGATGAACTGGATAGCCCCCGCAGCCTACAAGACTTCCCGAGCTCTTTGGGAGCGAGAAAATCGCAGAGGAAGAGTATTTGGCTTTAGTGTAGGACGGCCACCGGCCCGAGTTTTATTATCCTAGTATTTTTGAGAGGAAGAGCGACGACAAAGATCCACATGCTGCACAAAGCAACACTTTGCAAAATTCCTCGTGTACTATTCAAGTTCCACCAGACTCAGGCGCCCAATACCGTTACGTGTGCATCATTGAGCTTTACTTCCAGTTTTACTTCGCTTTTATTTTGGGGGCGCCACCGGGATGCTAGCTTGGAGAAATAGCGGGCAGTAAGAGGTAGAAAACATTGTGCAAATCAAAATCGAAAACAATAACTTAAACACAAAACTCATAAATGCAAGAGGTGTGTACAATTTAACCCCACACCACATTGAAATGATCAAAATAACATGAACTGCCATAGAATCGTAATACAAGGTGTAATTTCCAACCATTCATTATCCTGCGACATAGGAATCAGATAACTAATTACCGCACGATCCACTAGCTGGCGATACCCCATGCTTGTTCTTCATATGAGGAACCAGATTATCAAGTCTTTTGATCCCCTTTTCGCCAACATTCTCGCATCCAGGAACAGGACAATCAAAGCGCTCGGCAAGGTGTATCGCCTCATAGTGCCGGCTGAGTGCCTGTTTTGTACTGAAAGGGTCTCTCCGCGAACAATCAGGTGCATTGCAGGTGTAGGAGTGATGGGAGCACGTTTCTGGGCCGCTTCTCTAGGTCAGTAGGTACAAAGAATATATATATGGAATGGAAGGAATGTAAACCTGTTTCCAGAACACTGGGATGATCCACAAAAGACTTTGTCCCTGGGAGGCCTTAGAGTGGCGGAGGTATTGCAGGTGTCATGACTGATGGTGTCATGGGTAGATCTGTTGGCTTGATCCTCGCCCGGGGTGGTGTGAGAGAGAGATGGACTAAGAACGGTGTAGAAACCACCGCCGAGTGGATACAGTGGAAGCGATCCAAGAGCCGCCGGAAGCGGTCCTCCGAGCCCCGTGTCATCCGTCGAGACCAGCGGGAGGGGAAGCGTGTCGGGGCTGAACCTTTCCTGTCGGGAGGAAAGCATTTGTGCGGAATCCATTTTGTAAATGTAAAGCGTAGATAATTTACTTAGAAATTAGAAAATCTTGTGCAGAGGAGGGCGGGGGAACTCCTCTATATTTAAAAGTTTGGCCGAGAAAATTGTCTTTTTACAAAGTATATGCATGAGCCTGATCCAGATGCAACCCCTGTCCAACCAGCGAATCATAAGCGACAAAAACAAGCCTACAGTAGGGAACCGTTGACCCTTTTGTGCTACACACAATTCGAAAGATCAGCTAAAACAGCCGGATACTAGCCTGTCGCATACCGTACCTTGAGTAACCATTTCCCGGTGTGCACACAAAGCCTGCAGATTTTCCCAGATCCTGCACTAACTTAGTATGATACTCTATCCGGACATGTTGCTCCGCCCACTCGCAACCCTATTCATCACTTTATGGGAGTGTGACCCCTTTGTAAATCTAACTGAGCCTCACAAGATGCTGCGAGTCTGACCGTGCCAATAGACCATGCAATGAAATTTGACCCCGCTGAGAGGACCCCACTAGTAATCAATTGTTTTTCAATCTCAGCGTCCTACCGAGTGTGTGTGTTGAGGGCAAGTCAGGTGAACTTGCTCCCGTTGGCCCTGGGTCACTCAGCCAATGTGGGAGCAGAATTTCATGAGGTTTTCGAAGCCGAGGTCTCTCCCGCCCACCTCACCCCCCCCCCCTCAGTTAGAAAAAAAAACAGCCAAGATTGGCCATTTCCATGCTGATATAAACTCACCAAATTTTGACCATTTTGACTCGTTCAGCTTGTGCTCACTACCTGAGTACTGTACTTGTGAATCGGGAGTCTTCGGGTTCGTTACATGATGGATCAGGGTTAGTACGAATAGAAAGGCCTCTTGAAGTCGCCGGTCCATTTTATCCCCTTTTATTTTTCACAACTATTAAAGAGGTGCGCCTTTGGTGAGAGTCGTGAACTGTCGTTCGGGTTAGGAGACGGGGACTATGGCTGCGGGGGGGTAGATCCCCCTCCCATGCATGCTGAAATTTTAGCCATAATGCGTTTTCTTCTTTTTTCTTTATAATAAGTCCCTATCATGGATATTTCTAAATGCGGGGACTCCATGGCAAGTACCCTAAAGTATGGCCTAAAAACCCAAAAAAAAATAAGGAACTTCAACCCCCTTATATACAACAAAATTAAATCAATAATAATCATCATAAAATTCAATGATAACCTCAAAGGTAAAAAAAAAAACTCAAGATCCCAGTATGAACCCCCTCCCGTAAAAGGAAAACCCCCCAACCTAATCTGAAAATTCAATTTATGTTTTATGCGATCGTGTAGTAAGGTATGAAGGCCACTTTAGAATTCGCATAGGGTAATATCCAGTTCCATATACCGTACTGTACATCACTGTCACCTTTTTTCTACGTTATCAGTGATTTCTCAATTCCATCAAACCCCCACCCAATTACCTCCGCCACGGGCTGCTCTCGACCTGTATGGCGGTATTTAGGGACAAAGGTGCAGAGATGAAAATCTGCCTGACAATGCTTGCACCCCCCAACAAGTCCCCTCACGTCATGAAGGAAGAAATTTTAGTATCCATCACCGGAACCAAATTATCTCCTACCCTAGATAGAGGTATACTAGTCCGGTGGAACCACAACTTTTTCCCACTCAGGAATTAAATTCACTCTATTTTCACGTTTGTTTTTTCTGTTCAGAGGAGAAAAAAAGAGGAAAAAAAAACCGATGTCTAAAACAATGGTGACAACCCTCAATATTTTAGAGACCAACGTTATTGGAAAGAGGGCACCATGACCAGGGACTATTGCAAATAGATCGCTAAAGGAAGTGTTCAACGTCTTGAGTCAAAGCCTAGGGGTTTGTTGGCAACGGATTCTGTGGGGAAAGTAATGCCTATATTTTGTTCAAAAAACTGATAGAGAAAAAATTTAGGCCCTTTTTGGCATCCAGAAAAAGGGTGTTTTTCGCCGCTTCAGGTGTTTTTGTCGCTGATGAAGTATCCCAACATTGCGCCCGCTTGAGTTATATATCAACTCACTGCCCCCCTTCTGGATTTTTGCTTCTATCGGAGTGGTTGGAAGGACGGCCGCTATCGGAATCCATTTACACTCTTTGGTCACAGGGATTGAGTTTTAGCAAAAATCGCGTTTAGGGAAAGTGGCGATTTTCCATAATTACGGCGTCATGCCTTAAATTCCGTTCGTATTCGCTGAAGCCATTAGGGTTTAGGAGGGCATATGTTGGATGTGGAAATTCGGATCGATATGTACAGTATATTTAGACTCAAGATATAGAATCGAGTGATATTCGGTGATCACTTTTTGGGGTCTGTGAGATTGAAGGGGCAAAGTGTTTGGCCCAGCGGCGACCTGGGTGCCAGAGGAGATATCGCTGAGAGAGTGCCTGAACATTGCGAGTTTAGTCCTCAACCGTGCCAGAATTTCTGGGTACTTTGGGAATTCGCGAGTACTTTGTAGTTAGGATCACTATATTCGGCTGCCGCGCCGGTAGCAGATATTCTGCACTTGGCCCGGCCGTGGGTGGCATACGAGGTGCTGCAATTATGGAGGCAAATCCGGGGCTCCCTGGATGCGAGGTACTCTACTCTGCTATGCATTGCGTTGGAGGGAACTGTCTTTGCCCCCCTCCCTCGGGGGCGCCTCGGAGGTAATTTAAGTTGACCTAGACCGAGATTCTTTGGCTACCATTTATGGTACGATCCTGCGCAGGGATGTGGGCCTCATTAGTACACTGCGGAGTTTCGTGAACTGGTATATAAAAGTCACCGCGATATTGAGAATAGAGCCATCTGGCTGTGTTTCACCACCTGCCTTATTTAGTGAGGTTTTCCCCTCATTGTTCAACCAAATAGGGCCCGGGGCGCCCGATATTTGCTAGCTAAAGTGTAGTCGTTCAGAGCGCCTCAAGTACTTACGAACACGGAATGGAATACGGGCAGCAGGAAGACAGGAGAAGAGGAACTCTAACCTCTGTGTGTTACGGTATTTAAGTAATATTTCTATTTATGCGGGGACTTTCTGTAGCGGTATGATAGCGATAATTTAGTTTACCGGTACACGGTAAATGTCAATATCGCTCACAGGAATCGGAGGGGAAACCCAGCCTGAGCATTTGATACTAAAATTGTTTCTTGGCGCCCAAGGTTTAGTTGGAGGGGTAAATTTGCACATAGATTTCTTTATATCATACCCTTGGCTTTGCTCTGTGGTACCGCCACAACCAATCTTTTCTGTTTGTTTCCACCTAAAAAAATAACTTCCGGGTTCGTTAGGGGCGAAAAAAATGACCCGCCAGGAGGTGACTACTTTAGTACAGAACAGCCATCGTCTCCAGTTTTTTTATGATAGTGCCTGACGGTAAACATGAACATGCTACTAGGGTAACCGGAACAACACTTTTCAAACTTTCCCTGCTGCTATCGTGGTTTCACCAGATCGAGGTGTCCCATAGGGTGAGGTGTACTGTACATTACATTGTTGAACTTCTTTTATTCTTATTCTCATTTATTTTTTGGACGCTACAGGAATACTAGACCACAGAAACAAAGGGGAGGGAAAGCCAGAAAACATTGCGGAAATATTCAGATCAATTCAAACTGACAAAACTCATAAAAGAAAGGTGTGTCCACGGTTTAACCCCATATTACATCCAAGTTATTAACACAACAAGAACCACCACAGAGTCAAATCACAAAGCGTCATTTACAATTACATGTTGTCTGACAACCCGAGGAATCAACCAATCACCTTGCGATCCGCCAGCTGGCAACGCCCCATGCTTGTTCTTTATATGAGCAACCAGGTTGTCATGTCTTTTAATCCCCTTGTCACCAATATTCCCGCATCTAGGAACCGGACAGTCAAACCGTTCAGCAAGGTGTATCGCCTCGAAGTGTCTATTGAGTGTTTGTCTCGTCTTAAAGGGGGCTTCTCGGGGACAAACGGATGCATTACATGTGTAGGAGCGAGGGGAGCAAGTGTGTGGGCCGCTTCTCCGTGTTAGTCGATGCGAAGAGCAAACATGCAACGGAAAAGGGCCCAAACCTGTTTCCAGAACATCTGAATGATCCACAAAAGACACTGCCCCTGGGAGGGGTTAGGGTGTTGGAGATATTGATACAATCATACTCAAGGCAGCCATTGGGAGATTCGCCGGTTTGATTCTCGACCGGAGTGGTGTGACCGAGCGGTGGACCAAGAACAGAGTAGAAACCATCATTCTGCGGATGGAGAGGAAGTGGCCCGAGCTCTGTAGGGAGTGGCTGAGCAGCCCCGGTAGCATTAGTCAGAACGAGATGCAGGTAGCCGTGAGTTTGTGGTTTCCTCAAGGAGGTGTTAGCAGGGGTAAAAAAAAAAAACTTACGGAGAATCCATTTTGGGAGGCGGAAGGTGCAGATAAGCAAAGTTTGGGCAGAGGGGAGGGGAAATTTCGACCGTATCTGAAGTTTCTTCTCGGAAGATAATTGCCCTTTTATAAAGTGCTCAGACGCCGGGGCTGGTCTGTGGGCGCCCCCAGTGAGCGGTCTTTTCCGCTGCGAGGCTAGACGAATTGGTTACAAAGAGAGGAATTTGACTATTTTTACAGGGTAGCTTTCCCGCCTGGGGATTCCTGTAGACCGGGTGCGCGCAGCGCGTCTTTCTGACCAATCATACCCCCCGGCTAACTAAGTTATGGTGCAAGCGGACTAGGATTTCGTCGTTGTTTTTTTCATTGATCAGCACAAAAACTTAATACGAACGCAAGCACCCGACGGGCCTGTCAGGGATCTGTTGAGCATTTTGTACTGTACTAGTACACAACTATAATATCATACGATCGGTAGTCACCCGTGTGTACAACAGAGTGCCACCGGCCATCTAGTTACAGTATCGCCTGATCGAGAGAGAAGTTGTGACTAGTGAACTACAAAGACGGAATGCCCCACGACGGGACGGCAAAAAGCAGACAACAGTCTCGAAACCCTAGGCGGAGGTGTGGGATGTAGTGAGGGATTGCAGTCTTCACCGTAGTCGCGACGAAACTGGGCGGGCGACGAACGGGGGTATTTTGTGGGCAAAAAGGGAAAGGGCAAGGGTTAGGGTTTTAATGATTAACGGGAATTGATCCCGGATCGTTGCCCTACCGGCTCCGCCGCGACTACGGTGAGGACTATAGGTATCATATCATAAAATGGCGGCCCCCGACTGTCGGCTCTGTATGCAGTATCATAACATCGCTTGAGCTAGGGGGTGTCCTTGCGAGAAAAGTATGTTCCATTCCCCGGCCTCGTAGTTCTCCGCGGAGCGGAAAAAATCTGCTGAAACATATGAAGTATAGGCCCTTACCAGTGCCCTCCCGTTCATCATGCCCAGCATCTGATTCGTATCGCTGGGCAATCGCAGCCAATCCACATTTCTCCACTAGCCTAACTTCGGATTCCAATGCTGTTATCCTTTGTTCCGACTCAATACATCAAACATGCTGCAGAAATCAGGCGATAACGAGAATAATGGTATAAAAGAAAAGAAAACAGAAATGGCGGTAATGATCTGGGCGGAGACAGTCAAAAAGGGGGACACGCACCCTCCATACTCTTTATGAGCATGGACTTGTGCTAGAACCGTTGGGGATTCGACGCCCACATAAGTCCTGCTCATGCACCATGATTAGCGAAACAGGTGGCAATGAGAAACGGTAGCGTCATAATCTCTAAAAAAAAAATGAGGACAGCCATGGGAACCTCCGGTAGTATGACACCGTTTAAGTCAGCTCAATAAAAAAATATCATTATGGAGTTTAGGAATTACTCAAAGGCCTCTGGGATTTCAAGGAAAAAGGTAAGGATGATTACCGCGGGCACATTGATGGTCCAAGCTGGCTCTTCAGGAGGTAGTTATGGCAGAGTTGGGCTTACGCTCCCGGGGGGTGTTGGCTCTGTTGACGGACCTTCTTGTTGCCCGGGCGGAAGCCTAGTGTTCCTTTACCCTCCTCTAACCTTTTATTCATGGTATCCCAACTACATCTTTTTGAATCTAGATCGGAAGGTCATGAGGGATTCTGGGGACCGATAAACATTGAAATAGGTTTTCAGGGATGCAGTGCGGTTCGATATGCCATCGGGGCAGCTTT
The DNA here is from genome assembly GCA_014065205.1 of Tuber brumale. Lineage (NCBI taxonomy): Eukaryota > Fungi > Ascomycota > Pezizomycetes > Pezizales > Tuberaceae > Tuber > Tuber brumale. The sequence goes on along the minus strand of JACCEG010000090.1, from coordinate 285,283 downwards.
TGATAAAATTACTTTCTATTTGGAGGAGTTTCGTTTGAATGACAAATATTGTACGCCATGCGTGGTTAAATAACTGTCTAAACCGGATTCTATCCCTGGGGTCCAGGGTCCAAGGTTAGTAAATTGAATAACCTCCCATGAGACTCATTTCCGTGTAAAAGCTCGCCAATCAGGTGGTGGTCTACTTCCCCCGGGTAACTAAAAAAAAAAGTGCTGGTCAGGTGGCAAACGACTTTGGCCCCCGGCTACCCCCCATCGAACAGCGACCCTTAGAGACTCATACTTAGACATAGACCGGGTAAGAGATTTCAAGAAGCGGTAAAGATTATGGGGAACTATTTCTTTCAGCAGCAAAGGTGAATGAAAAGCCCTGACTCGTTTAAACTGCTTACTTGCTCGGCACCTGGTAATGATTTATGCTATGGTTTTTGATGATCTGGGAACCGCTTTGGGCACTGTATGGGCATGCCGTAAAAACAGTCCAATACAGTACATGAAACCCCCGCTGCCTATTCGTCGTCGGTGATTTCTCAATTCCATAAATCTTCAACTAAATTAACTCAGCTGGAAGAATAAGCTTGACCTAGGATAGAACCCCGGAGTTCTTCACGAGAGAGAGAATAGTCGGTGGAGAAGGTCCGGCTTTAGTGGAGAGCGGCTACCGGCTAGAGTCCCTTCTCCATGCGATTTAAGGGAGAAAAGTGATGGTAAACAAGCACACGCTGACAGAAACACTGTTTTTTCAATGTTTCTCTAGTTCCATCGCCCGGAGCCATTAATGTGAGGTGCGTTAGAGGTTATGGATAGATGATGGAGGACTATGATTGATTCTGAAAGTTGCGGGAGTCTTGGGGATTGTTTAGGAGCGTGACAGATTTTTCTAGACCATTTCTGATTTGCGGAGGAGATTCTCGAGATATATCTTCCCTCTGTTGTCACGGGAGTGTGTGGGGGAATGGGAACGTGTGTGGGGACAGAGATAGGTGCGGTAACCCATAAAAGGGCCAGGATGCTCTGAATATACTTCATTTATACGCCTGTCTTTTCCGTTAGTTTAGTTAGAGTGACGAGGAACCAAGGGAGAAGGATAGAACGAGGTTGTTGACCATACCTCCTCTACCTTTCCTACACAATACCCAAGCTCCAAAAGAATCCTCATACCCTACCGTCTGCCGTTACACTATATATCCCCCGTTTTAATCTGTCTTAATAGGGTACACATTAGTTAAACTCTACTTCCGGTTTTGCCTCACTTTCGGCTTTTAGGAACTGTGGGGATGATGGCCCACACACAAACAATTGGTAGCAAAAGGCGGGAAACATTACGCAAATATTCAGATCAATTCAAAAAACAATTCAATCATAAAACTCATAAACCCAAGATGGGTACACAATTTACCCCCGTGTCGCACCGAAATCATAAAAATAACGAAAAACTACCCCAGAACCATATCACAAGGTGTGATTTCCAACTGAACTTCCGACAGCAATTCTAGGAATCAACCAATTCCCGCACGATCCACCGGCTGGCAACGCCCCATGCTTGTTCTTCAAATGAGCAACCAGATTATCAAGTCTCTTGATCCCCCTTTCGCCAACATTCTCGCATCCGGAAACTGGACAGTCAAGACGTTCGCCAAGATGTATCTCCTCGTAGTGTCTGTTGAGTGCCTGTTTCGTCTTGAACGGGTCTCGCGGGGTACAACCCGGCGCGTTACAAGTGTAAGAGCGACAGGAGCAGGTGTGTGGGCCGCTTCTCTGGGTTAGTTGATACGAAGCGTAAACTTGCGATGGAAAGGGTGTGAACCTGTTTCCAGAACATCTGGATAATCCACAAAAGACTTTTTCCCTGGGAGGCCTTAGGGTGGCGGAGGTATTGACGGGGTCATAAGCGAGGGTGCACTCGGCAGATTCATTGGTTTGATCCTCACCCGGGGTGGTGTGGGAGAGCAATGGGCCAAGAACGGAATAGAAACCATCATCCTCTCGATAAAGGGGAAGTGGCCCAAGCCCTGCAGGAAGCCGCTGCGCAATCCCGGTGGCGTCGGTCGAAACTAGTGTTACGTCTCTGAGGGTGTGCAGGCTGTAAAAAAAAGTTAGCAGGACAAAAAAAAAAACTTACTAAGAATCCATTTTGGGACCGTAAAGTGCAGATAATTCACTCAGATCGTTGCAAATTTTGCGAAGAGGGAACGGGGGAACTCACCGTTATTTGACATTTTCTTTGAAGAAAATTGCCCTTTCACGAAGTACTCGAGTATAATGGGTGAGCCTCATATGCCGCCGACACCTCTTTCCAGCCAATCATACGCAATAAAAGCGAGCCTGTCGCAGGGATCTTGTGTTGTGCCTGTTGTGCCACAAACAACTCTGTGATTATTGATATTACTGGATATAGGACCAGTCTGGGACAAAGCCTGCAGCTCTGCGTGATTACAAGTACTGCACCCGAGTATTGTACAGTGCGTGGGCATCTGAGCAGGGATGTCGCTTGCCTGCGATGTTATTCATCCCATTGGAAAAATTCGGCCCCTTCGTGAAGCTGCGTAACAGAACCCTCGCGTGATGTGGGTGTAGCCATGCCAAGACTCCATACAAAAAAATCTGCCCGCCATTGAAGACCAAATTCCTGATGGCCGGGGTGTCTTTAGGTTCATTACCTTGTGATACTACGCGGATTTCGTACTTATTGAAAATGCCACTTGTAGTCACTGAGCTATTTTGTTCTCTTTTATTCTTTACACCAGCTGAGAGATCCTCCATTGTCACTCGGTCTGGAACCCAGGTGCTATGGCCGTGAACGAGTGGGGCTCCCTCCTAGGCGTGGTGAATATCGGCAATTATTCATCTATCCATACCGTACGGTGTGCCTTATATATAGTACCCTTATAATCCTCCCGTGTCTATCATAGAATCAGTAGTCTAAGGGAGGAGTTTGACATTTTGTGAGGGTTCGGGATATGAGGTGGGAGGATAACATACGGTATTTAAGTTGTGGCAACTGTCACAGAGATTAAAGAGGTGAGGGAGGGAAATCAGAGCTTGACTATCCATCGGAGTAGCACGCAAATATTACCCCTCGTGTCCACCCACTGTGCTAGACTCCAGTGTGCAAGTCTGACTGCATATGTCCCTTCATTTTTTCGATACCTGGTTTTGGGATATCGATCGTGGGCTAAAGGCAAAGCCGAGAAATATCTGCGAGACTTTGCCATGACTTGATGAAAATATATGTGCCAAGTCACCTGTATTGTGATGGTATTGGTGAACGAGATTTATTCATATATAGTTAAGACTCAAGAGATAAATCCAAGCTTGTGCACTCTTCTGAAAAGAAGGTAAAATCTACTTCTTTATATACCATTCAATATATTATACAAGCACTCCCTCATACCCGGGGAATATCTAAAACATGCTAGAATATACCAGTACAATCTGATTGTCATAAGGGTATGTCACATGACCGACATACGATTATGACTTACAGGAATAGGAAACCGTATTCTTCAACACTTAAGCAGCCTCCATTTGAAATGGGAAGTCTCAATGTCCCGAGACTTGTATTAGGGGGCTGTCGGACAGCTCGGCCTGCACACACTTAAGAAACTGAGGAGGGCTCTCGTCGGCGATCCGAATTGTCACGTGACTTTCATGTGTATGGATACCGGTAGCGGCAAATAGATACTTTTTGTACAATCACCTTTCCACAAGTAGGGATCCCGGGAGTATACTATGCAGGGAACTGTAGGTATTTAGAAAGGGTGATTCTTTGCTGAGGGTGCCAGTATGGATCTCGAAACAACCCCTCTAACCTCCTTAAATGTTCCATCATATCAATACCGGTACATTGTGAGGAAGCTAGCGAATTTGCGCCATGTGTCATGTAAAAGCTGGCCAAGAAAGGGCCAAGAACTGTGGAATGCCGGTAGGGTACTTATCCGAGCTTTCTTTCGCTTCAGGGCCGGGTTGAGCAAGGTGAGACTCATGTTAAATGTAGTTGGACCACGCCAGCTAATGGGTTGTAGCGCTATCTCTCTTGAACCCACACGGTTTCACGGCCATTTCGCACGCTGTCCTGTGCGCCTTGTCATCTGATCTTCCGGAACTTGGCCGGCGCAGGTGTGGCTTTACTTGCCCGGAGATGACCTCGCTCACGGAATCCAAGACGGGGCGAGCTATCATCCCCTCCTGTGCTTTGCGGTTTACCTCCTACGTCATCTCTTTTCCATGATACTTTTCCTCTTTCATTGCTATTCACTGGGTGTTTCGTCAACAGAGGTGCCCCAGGAAGCTAGATTGTTAATACAGAGCCCGGAGAAGCCCACAAGTATCCTCACGGATAGCCGGTTCATTTTTTTCTTTTATTTTCTACTTTTGTACTGTACGTTTGAACCATCCTTAAAAACAATATCCCTAGAATCCTAAGCTCAGCTATGATAGTTTGGAATAAGCTAGTGGTTGTTTGTAGTCACAAAGCCCTATCAAATCCTTTTGCACAAGACAGATGAACTCTTCATGTGGTATCGCAGGGCATCCTTGCTTGCGCTAGTCATCCCTTCACCTGCTCTTGTTTTGGAGCTTAGATTACTAACTAATCCATCTCTCACTATCTAAGCTTTCCCCAAATGGTCACGGGAGCGCTTAGACATCAGCCTTCCGCCTAAGGAAGATCTACCCACGATCGGGCAGGGATATCTACTACCGGCTAACTTATTCTACCACTTGGTGCGCACACCACCCTGTCCCAAGCTCCCACAGGGATGTAGACGGGTAAATAGCATTAAATTTCTATCATTTAGAGCTTTGAAACTTTCCACCAGGAACGGTATTAGCGGGAAGTTCCATGTGGCCCCCCCCCCACAGTCAAGTATCATAGTCGAAGATTAGAGATTATTGCGGAAGCAACTCAGTTCGTCGATAGTTCGAATGTATCGTCGCTTGTGTGGGGTATTGCATCTCGGGCAATATTCTTATTGGTTTATGGTGCGCAGCAGGGGAATATGGACTCAGAGGAATGATCTTATGGAGGTGAGCAGCTGAAGTGGGGAGAGACAAAATCACCGCTTCTGGGAGGATCTTTTTCTTATCATTCTAATATCATATCATACCAAAAGAAGCGAAAAAAAACAGGAATACATATACCCCTGAAACCTCATCTCTCATCTGCCACAGACTACCATCCCTTTCCCCCGAACTCTAAAATAAAACAAGGAAAAGACCTTTCTCAAAATCCACCAACAGAAAAGAAATGCATCGCAAATACCCACACTCCTAAGAGTGTTCTATCAACATCCTCAGATTTTCCACCATACACTCCCGACAACTCGGTCAAATCATAGTCCTCATATATGGTGTCTCTTCTCACACCTTCCAGAATCAACAAATACAAAGTAAATTCGTCTTGAGAATGATTGGTCAACATTGGAATCTGTATTTTTTGTAGATACCGGTATTCTGTTCTGGTGGGCATAACCCCCGGCTTCGCGATGAGGCACTGCGACCCTGAATCGAGTTCTTGTCCAAAACACTGTTTCTGTATCAATGAGTGTAGTTTGTTAAGTATATGGATAAAGGGATAGTTTAGAAGGCTTGGAGAAATGTTTTGGGGAAAGCTGAAAATATCAGCCTTTGGGTCAACTCGAGGTTTTCACCTTAAACTCTGATAGCTTCTCTTTCTTAGCGCCGCCCCCGGGCCCTTATTTTCCCCCATGCCTTCTTTTCTACACTAATTTCCCCAGGCTTTGAACTCTCGGCTTCAACCCCTTAGACAATATAGCAAACACTAGAAACAGCGAGCTTCAAAACTGAATGTAGAAGCCATCCTAGTCCAGGGCAGCATTCCCTAGATTTGGGCTCCTTTCATCGTCTCAATTATCGCCATGCTCACAACTCCCGCTACCACCAATACCACCAACACCCCCGGCCCTAGATCCAAATCCCCCCTCCGGCTCCCCTCAAACCCCGACACAACCATTTACTATGCAAGCCGCGTACCGTAGTCGCTTATAACTACACTGCCAAGACACCATCCACCCACCACATGTGACTCAACTTCTCCCACCCTCCCCACGGTGCTGAAAACTCTACAGGGCCGCGTGGCACTTAAGAAGCTGGGGAGGGGGGACAGCGACTCGGAAGTGCGCGTGGGGCGCGTCTCGCTGGTGAGGGTGCTGGAGATGGGCTTCGATGGGCGATGCGACGTCGCCTGTTTGTGGTTGCGGGGGGGTGTAGGTGACGTGAAATTTCTTAGCTTGACTTGGGAGGCGGTTTGCCTGTCTGGCGTATTTGGAATGACCCCGCTGGGGGGAGTACATTTGGAATTGGCGGCTTACGGGTTGTTTATTATGGAGGGTGAATAAAATTGTCGCGGTTGATTTGGACGATTTCTCTTATTGTAGCTCCTAAGCGAATTTATTGGGGGTGACTTCTTTGGCGCCTACGATTAATGGTTGAGAGGAGGAGCTATTATAGTAGGATTTTCTGGGGATGAATATGAGAGGGCAACGAAAAGGAACGAACCTGATATACGGAGCACATGGCCGGGGATAGTGACGACCGAGTAGATGCTAAATGAAAGTTAATATTTTGAAATATTAATACCCAATCACTTATCATACTATCGTAGTACTGAACTCAATCAGCAAGTAAGTACCGCTCGGTCGAGTGAGCAATTATGGCTCCACAATCATAAAGATTGGTGCATGCATTAGAATGTGGATCTGCTATTGGGCGGGCTCGCACTTCTACCGGTATCCTCCGTTGCGCAGCCAAGGTCTTTCCCTTGCATGGTGTTGCGCATTTAGGTTGTAGGAATCTGTGCTCCGTAGATTACGTATGCATTCCGATACATATGGGTACCTCCCTTTCCGGTGCACGGTTCTCTTTTCGTCAGTATTTTTCCCTTCAGCTTTTTATTCGATTAATCAACAAGGTTCCTAAATTCTAGGAGGAAGTACCCTAGGTACCCAACGCGAGATTAAGTTTTGAGAGGGCGGATACAACTGCATTGCTAAGCAAGCTCAGCTATCGCGAAAGCCACAACCGAAACTATAATAATGACCATATGGCTAATTCGGTGCGTTAAAAGTATATCGTAAGAACTTGAATAATTGAATCTCGCGCTAAGATGTCCAGAATTCCCTCTCTTGGATAGCGGGGTAAAAACACAGCGAAAAACTGACTCCCCCAGCCCACGCTTAAGACAAAAAAAAAGTACAAAAGTACGGCACCTTACCAGCAAAGGCAACCCCAACGTCCTAGCGGGAGGTTCAATTATTCAAGTTCTCACTGTAGGCCACCCATGAAATAAATTTCCTCCCCGCTGCCGATGAACATGGTGCACTTCCGTGAAGAAGTAGCGAAAGAATCCCCGACCCCTCCGGAATCGCTCTCCACTCCCGAAATATGCCTTCCCAGTCGTTGCCTTGCTGTTAGGGAAACCCTGGCGTTTTTAAATCCCAACGTTCCTTATTCCATAAAGCCACTCTTGAGGCGCTGAGGTTGTTCTTGGGACTCTTAATTTGGATTTTTTGGTCTCCCTCTCAATCATTCGTCCTGCAAGTGGCTCTCGTGTCTGAGGTTGCGCAGTGCTGTTACAACACTTCACTTGCTGAGATCTGTGCTTTTACCGCTTATAAACCACTTATGGATAGAGCCAGAAATCCACAGCTCCCTAGCAACCATAGAAGTGCTAGTAGGATAGCAAAAAACTTGTGTCGTTAGCTACTTTACGCCAAAGACAGCTACATTCAGATGGATATAGCTCGAGGTTAGTAGGGACAGAGATTTAAAAAAGTTGTAAGGATCTTGAGAACAATTTCTTCCAATGGTGGAAGTATAAAACCCATAAATTAATGAAGTAACGTGTGATGTTTTATGCTATAGTGTGGTAAGATCCGGTGATATGTACTGTCAGTACCCAAGTTCGAGGTGCCTGTGAAATGGACTGGACAACCACTTGTGCTAGTTTATCAGTGGTTTTACAATTCCACAAGCCTCCGGTTCAGTTCCAGAAATTTTAAACTGCCCTCTACATTCATTTCGGTTCGGTCTGGCCTAAGATGGAACCACCGGCCCCCCCAGGAGCGAGAAAATAGGCGGTAAAGAGCGCTCGGCTTTGGTGTATGACGGACTTCAGCTCGGGTAATTTGATAGCACTTCATGGTGATAAAAACTTCCTATTCTGTCCGGAAACAACGCTTCTCAATGTTTCTCCTCTGGAATTCCAGTTTTACCATACCCTCCGGCCAAGCGCCGTGAGGTATGCGTCGGTTGAGCTTTACATCAAGTTTTGCTTCACTTTTCATTCTGTGACATAATCGGAGTGCTGGCTCACTGAGGCAAAGGGTAGCGAAGAGGCGGGAAAACATTGTGCAAATATTCGAATCAATTCAAAACAACAACTTAAACACAAAAGGCTCATAAACGCAAGATGCGCGTACAACAATTTAACCCCACAATAGACCTAAATCATCAAAAGAAGGAAAACCACGGCAGAATTATATCACAAGGCGTGACCTCCAGTTGCATGTTGTCCAGCGACTCTGGGAATCAACCAATCACCATGCGATCCTTCGGCCGGCAACGCGCCATGCTTGTTCTTCAAATGAGCAATCAGATTATCAAGTCTTTTGATACCCTTTTCGCCAACATTCTCGCATCCAGGAACCGGGCAGTCAAGCCGTTCACCAAGGTGTATCACTTCATAGTGTCGATTGAGTGCCTGTTTCGTATTGAACGGGTCAGGCCGGGGACAGCCAGGTGCATTACAGGTAAAGGAGCGACGGGAGCATGTGTGTGGACCGCTTCTCCAAGTTAGTCTCTGTGAAGCATAAAACATGAAATTCAAGAGGCGCGAACCTGTTTCCAGAACACCTGGATGAGCCACAAAAGACGCGTCCCCTGTGAGGCGCTAGGGTGGCGGAGATATTGATACGATCGTAAGCGAGGGTGTTACCAACATTAGCATTGGCAGGTTCGTTGGCTTGATCCTCGCCGGGGGTGGTGTGGCTGAGTGGTGGGCCGAGAACCGAGTAGAAACCATCATCATCTTGATAAAGTGGAAGTGGTCCAAGGTCTGCAGGAAGTGGGCATTCAACCCCGGCTGTAGCTACCAAAACCAATTGGATGCAGGAGAGGGGGCTGGGTGCATGACGTGTTTGCCCTGGCCAATCGCCATACACATGCCTTGGGCATTTTTTACTCGTTAGATCAAAAAAAAAAACTCACAGAGGATTCATTTCCGAAAATGTAAAAGTGCGGGTAATTTGCCGAGAGTTTAGCAAAATCTTTAGCAGAGGGGACGGGGGAACTCGCAAGTATTTAAAATTTTGGTGGGAGACAATTACCCTTTTACAAAGTGCCTGTCTGAGCCTGACGCATCTGCAGCACCTCTTTCCCACCAACCATACCTGAGAAAAACTAGCCTGTGGCAGGGATCTATTTTTCTTGTCGTGCTACTCACTCAGACCAGCCTTTGACATTACTGGATAGAGCTCTGGTCTGGAACAGTGCTTGAGTGGCCATTCTTCTATCCTCAAACAAAGCCTGCAGCTCTTCCTGCTTGCCACTCGAGTACCTTGAGTGCGGCACCACCGAGAAACTAACGGAGCCTCGTGAGGTGTTGGTATAGCCATGCCAAGCTACCATACTAAAAGGTTACTCCTGCGGTAGAGGGCACACATTTTATCTCCTAGTTGTTTCACGGTTTCGACCTTATTTTATATTGGAGTGGTGATCGGTGGCTCCCTTTGCGCCTGCTACCGGACTGCTCCGAGTCCGTACTCATCTGAAAGGCCTCTTGTGCTTCCTAACCTGTTTACTCTCTTCTGTTTCTCACAGCTCTTAAGACGTTCTCCTCTGGCGAGAGCCGGGCGGCGTCCCTAGATTCCGGGGCATGGAAGCGTGTTTGCAAAGGAATGGGTCTCCTACCAGTGTAGCGTAATGTCGGCTATCATACCAGTACCTCTAGGGGTGTTTCGTACACGATGCCGGTATAACCTACCTATGTTTGGAATCTGAATGATAGCCTATAGGGGGGCATAACATGGTGCACGTGTTCGGGAAGGTGAGGAGGTAAGAGAAAACAGCCGGTATGCTTGAGTCCTGGCGGCTATGGCAGAGCTTACATAATTAAAGAAGGGAAGCAAGCCCTGCGGTTCACGGTACTGGACTCCAGTCTGCTGTTTGGTTGCGCAATATATTCCATTGTTCTTTTGTAAAGAAAGGCCGTGATATTGTACTATTCTAATTGAAAATCCCGCGCTTTAGAACACTTAGTGGCGGACCACACCAATTCTAGGCATAACCCGCTAGCACTCTTGGTTCGACCCCGACTAATTAGTGACGCTCTCTTATCCACTGCATAAAAAAGTGCCCAATCTACCATAATCTAAGCTTGATTCCCCCCCCTGAAATGACTACTAATTCTCCCTTCGGCGTTACCTCTCTCTTGTTGGTGTTGCCAACTTCGCACCCCCCCTTCCCGTGCCCCCCCACCTCTAGAGCCCTCATCCCCCTCGTAGCAGTGCCAAGAGCATCTATCAATCCCCATGCAATAAGATCAACATGAGGATTGATCCTCTGGAGCTCGGCCTCTGGGGTCCCCGGATCTACTAGGACAAATGGCCCTAGCTCTGGAAGCTCGCAGAGAATATCCAGGTATGTAATGATGACCTATACGAAGGTGTGACTAGCCCCAGGGGGCAGTTGGGGGAAAATGTCTGTCTGGGGTGGCATTTTTCTTGGGTGTTTCCACAGTGGGTGTATTTCAGGTATTGGTCTTGGGTCGTGGTCATTTTGGGTGGGTTGGTTGTTTGAGCTGTTGGGAGAGGGAATCGATTTTTTATTCCCGGTCTCAAGCATAAGATTGGATTGAAAGTGTAGGTTTAAAAAAGGCCTCGTGGCGCTGTATCTTTTGTTTGTCTTCCAACTTGCGTTTAAATTATATTGTCAGTGTCTCTTCTCTGGTCTCGGAGGTGTCTAATATCATTGGAGAATTCTTCGAATATCTAGTTATTAATGCTTGCAGAGCTAAATATAAAGGCTATGAAACAAATATCGGATGTGTGCCCAAATCTCTTACCTGATACAGAGACACTCCCGGGCTGTTCTCCCCCTGTGCCTTTCCGGAAAGTAGCAATTTGTTTGTTTGTTTCTCGGGATTCATCGTTGATTTTACTCCGTCTTAGGAGTGTGGCACTGTTGCAATATGGGGATATGATACAATCGGGCTAGTATAAGAGTGTTTGGAATAGGTGGCTGATGAGCTAGTGGGCCAGTGGAGAGAGGTTCGTGAGGGTTCGAATACGGACAACCCATATAGGGGCTACTTGGGTATATAGCAACGCACATGGAGTCCTGTAATCAATCAAGAAATCTTCTATCCCAACTCCTCTCTTGCTTGTCGATATCTCCTCTTGCTTTTTCAACAACACAGATTATGGGAGCTCTACAAAATGCCATGATGGAGTTCAAAAGTCGCTCAATGCCCAGATGCACTAAATACAAAGAAGCCGTAGGGACAATGATCGCTGGGGCGCTGTCCTAACTGCTTCCTTAAGTCCCCATAAATTTGTTTATTGAGAGTCAGTCGCCCGAGAGGGGCCTCTTGTTCACGGGGGTGCGGGTCGTGTGGTCCAACTTTTGCCTGACTAGGAGGGAAGCTGGTATGTTCGTCTACTTTCCTCTTGCCCTTTATCCCTGATGCTCTTACTGCCTATTTCAATGTCAATATGGCAAGTAGGGCATGAGGGGTTCTAAGCACAAACACACAACCACCCGACAGGATTTGCATCTATCGGAATTACTCGCCGTTTGGTAGGGGAGCATGTAGTGTCCAACATGGGTACTCTCACAACTAGTCAGGGGTTAACAGTGAGGCTCTTGGCACTTTAGTAGGGTTGGTCCCGCGGACCCCGACGATTGTAAAGTGGCCACCGAGGATGTCTGGAACACCAGCGCGCTAGAAGTTTCAATTCCAAAACCTATATAACTGTTCATGATCAAAGGCAAAAAGAGGGCAAATGAGAGATGGTGATTGGAGAAACATCGCCAATCTCGGAATAGGTTTCCGAAAAAAAAAAAACCTCCTCCTTTGTCTTCACTTCCTCACCTATTCCAAAATCTAAGTGAGAGAAACCCGAACTACTAGCAACACCACGAGGGGAAATAAAACAAGACCCTTTTATCTGAAGGCTAGGTAATGGAGAAACTATCGTAATTTCCCAAATTCGAGGATTGTGGAGCTCTTTGTGTTCAGCTTGAAGTTAAGCCCTCTTGAGAATGTTTTGGGATTGGAATGTATCGTGGTGGAAAATGGGTGAAAATTTACCTCAATCCACAAACTAGGTAGTCTTCCGGAACCCCACCGCTATGTCTCACTACCTGCTCCCCCTTCATCTCTCTATCAACAGCCGCTTGCATTTTTGTTCCCCCTAAGCGCTGATCGCTAAGAAACCATCTAGGCACCTTGCCTTGCCCGACAGCTCGACTGGTTGTCCTCGGGGGTCCTTACCTTGCGCTAAGCACTGGGAGTACAGTTTGATGATAGGTGCCGCACGCCATGATAATGTATTATCGTGAAATAACGCTTGGATCCCAAGTCTATCTGTGCCGTTCGGGATTTAGGGTCGAATGATCTCTGAGGGGATAGTTTCATAAATAAGTATTTTACCGGATAAAGTTAGAATTCTAGCGCCTCCCGATGACCGCGAAAGGGACAGGGCGGGGGGAAAGCTGGCGCCGTCCGCTGTTTTGTTCCCAAAACATATAGTCCAGAGCCCCACATCTCGACACTGATTGGGTAAGGAATTCCAAGAAGCTGTTAAGACCATGAGAACCATTTCCCCCAATCATGAAGCTATGGAACCTGTAGGCTGATAGCTGGTGACGTATTGCGCTATAGTGTGGTCAGATCTCAATGCGATCTGAGACTTTGTATGGAGGTGCGGTACAGAACATAAATGACCACCACCGAAGTTCTAGGTTATTGGGTGTTCCTCAATTCCATAATCCTTCTAGTATTTAAAAGCTAATCTCCACACGACTTCTGGTTTAGTTTGATGGTTTGGTTTGACCTGGCAAGGAGCCCGCGAGTTCGTTCGATACTTAGAGACTGGTTGATAAAGAAGGCTCGTATTTGGCATAAAGCTACAATCAACAGGAGTTCTGAGTGTTAGTGCTTTAGAAGAAAAAACATGATGGCAAACATGGAGAAACAAAATTCTCTAATGCTCCCCCGCTAAAACTCTGGTTTCGTCATACCCGAAAGCCAGATGCCGTGAGGCATAGACCATCTAAGTCCAACTTTCATCTTTGCTCCACTTTTATTCTCCGGGCAACACGGGAATAGTAGCCCACAGAAAGAAAGGCAACACGGGACGAGAAACAATGTGCAAATATTCAAATCAATTCAAAATAATAACTCAAACATAAAATTCATAAATACAAGCTGCGCACACAACTCAATCCTATGTATCGAAGTCATCGAAAAGCAGAAACTACCACAGAACCGTATCACGAGGGTAGATTCCCAACAAACGTCATCCGGTGGATGGCTCTATGAATCAACCAACTAATTACTGGGCGATCTGCAGGGTGGCGGTGCCCCGCGCTTGTTCCTCATATGAGCACCTTTATTGTCAAGTCTTTTGATTCCTTTTCGCTAACATTTCCACATCCAGGAACCGGACAGTCAAACCGTTCGGCAAGGTGTACCGCTTCATAGTGTCGGCTGAGTGTCTATTTCGTCTTGAACAGATCAAGCCGGGGATAGCCAGGTACATTACAGGTGTAGCAAATGTGTGGACCGCTTCTCCGAGTTAGTTTTTGTGAAGGATGAACATGAAATTGAAGGGGTTCGAACCTGTTTCGGCAGCATCTGGATGAGCCACAAAAGACCACGCCTCTGGGAGGTATTAGGGTGGCGGAGATATTGATACGGTCGTAAGCGAGGGTGTTACCAGCCATAGCACTGGCAGGTTCGTTGGCTTGATCCCCGCCCGAAGTGATATGGCCGAGTGATGGGCTGAGAACTGTGTAGAAACCATCATCAAGTGGATAAAGCGGAAGCAGTCCAAGCTCTGTAGGAAGTAGGCGTTCAAACCCGGTGGCATCTACCAAAACCAATTGGATGCCGGGGAGGGGTTCGGGTTGTGATTGCTTCGTGTGCCTAAGAGACTCTCGGTCAGACAAAAAAACTCACCAAGAATCCATTTCGGGCATGTAAGGCGCAGATAATTTGCCAAGAGATTAGGAAAATTTGGGCAGAGGGGACGGGGGAACTCGCCAGTATTTAAAATTGCCTGGAGGAGACAATTGCCCTTTTGCCGAGTACCGGTACTCAGTACTTATCTGAGCCCGATGCATATGCAGCACCATTTCCAACCAACCATACGCGATAGAAGCAAGCCTGTGACAGGGATCTGTTGAGCCTCTTGTACTACACACGTTAACACCCATCTTTGGTATTACTGGATAGAGTACCAGTGTGCTACGGTGATTGAGTGGCCCTTTGCATAACTTCAAACAAAGCCTGCAGCTTTGCTAGATTTACTGCCTTGGGTGCTGGTAGGGGATTTCGCTTTCTCGCAATGTTATTCGCCAATGTGAAAAATGCGGCACTCGCACGAAACTGACGGAGCCTCATGAGGTGCTGGTATAGACTTGCCAAGATACTGTACAGTACAAAAAGTCATTCCTGCGGTAGAGGAATTCAATAGTTTATTATCCTTGTTTGCCGACCCGGCTCCAGCGGTGGAAAACACACTTTTGCTTTCGCAATTGATTCACAGTTTGAACGTCGTTTCGTACGGGACTGGTGGTCGGGGGTCCCTTCCAGCCTGCTGCCAGACTGCTCAGGGTCCGTACGATACTCATGTAAAAGACCTCTTGTACTTCCTCTCCTAGTTACTCTCTTTTGTTTTTCACAGCTTCCTCAAGATTCTCTTCTGGCAAGAGCAGGGGGCTTCCTCAAGATTTGAAAGCACGGAAATGTGGTCGCAAAGGACTGGGTCTCCCTCCCTAGTGTGGCAGAATGTAGGCTATAGTACGTTTACGAGTATTTTGTACTCGAGTACACCATACTGGTATATTTACCCGTGACTGAGATTAGTGGTCCGTAAGGAGGAGCATAACATGATGCATGGGTTCGGGCAGATGGGAGGTAAGAGAAGGCCACCGGTATGTTTGGGCCGTGACGACAGTGGTGGAGCTTACATACGTAACGAAGGGAAACAAGAGCGGGTATGACAGCTCGGTTACATACCATATCCCATCATCTTCTCTTCCCTGGTTTCACCCGAACTCTTAAGGAATGCAAGAGCCAGATCACAGGCTCAGAGGCGAAAATGGGAAAGATTATTGAGGCTTTTTTCTTGACTTCAGCTGTCATCGCTGTCAGAAACTTGCGAACGGCGGTTTTGGAACTCAGGGTTTAGAGGTACAGAAGAATTATTCAAAGCGGGTTAATTGCTTGGTTCAAAGATGAGAAGATTGTTATTTTCTTTTTGAACTTCAGAAGGAAGAAAGAAGAGCTCCCTTTTTGTGAGGAAACCAGATCCTCCTTGACAACTGTTGACTAAGCCCCGACTGTCCACGTATACGCAACAATCGCTCTGCCGACGCGAAGTTTAAGTTTAGTCTAGTTAGATCCCCGCTGACCAACCACGCACCTGCCCACGCCACGGGTAACCGTGGGTGTGGGATATAGCTTTTGCACGCTTATCACTAACATGTACAGCGTGAGTACATAGATTCGATAATATATCTGAACCTTATGCTTCGCATCACTCGCATAATTGAAATTCATTTTGTTATACCATCAGCAAAAGTGATCAGCAGAAGAGGATTACTTACGGGTATCGTTGCCATGAGACCAAACGGGTTATAAGATTGTAGCTATGCGGAGTCTACCAAAACTCGTGGGGCACATTGTAATTAAACTTACCAGATACCTTTCTCAACTGAGAGCAATACCTGAATACATGTGACAGCGAATGCCCGGAAAGTGAAGGTATTAGTCCCAGAAAGCCAATTCCTTGCCTGTGTGAAGAATTTGCCACGAGCGTGGCTTTCTGAGCCTACTGTGGAATCCTAAATAATTGAGCCGTGTCTTATGTCGTTCGACTTGCCTCCATTGGTTCTTCAATGTTGACATCAACTTCTTGCGTGCCCATCCTTTCCCAAGCGTGTACCAATCGTTCTACAAGATCTCTATTTCTAGAATCTTCAATTTCTGTAGCCGATTCTGCTGGCTGGAGTTTAATTACCTATTCGAGCAGCCGAGTTGCAGTATGAATGTAGTCTAAATCGGTTCTATCTGGTAGAGCCCCGGGAAGGAACCCATAGGGACTGGTTCTGCTGATGACATACAAGGGGCCAGTCCCGCTAGCGGTGTCTACTGAAAAGGTGTTACTTGTATCTGGTTGGTATATCTTGGGGATGGCTCCTTTGGGTGACTGGCTGTTCTACTGTTGGCTGGCAATACACGAATATCTTTGTGATACTTCGGGGCTGATATTTTTCCCACGTCCTTTCCGCATCTTTGAACGGTGTGGCCGTAGTACTTGGTCCACAATCGATCCCATAAATATTGGAGCTGGTTCTTCCTGAAGTGTTGGTCGTGGTGGCTCCGGGTTCAAGGTATGGTAAATTCAGTTAGAAATATTGACTTTTCTTGAGTTAGCTTCCCCTAGATATTAGAAAAAATCCTATTTCCAGAAATACCACAATGTGCCCCCGTTGGTATTGAGCATGCCGAATAGGCCTTGAGAGTTTTCCACAGCTTTTTTCCCTACCACAGCCCCCAGTCCCCCGTCCCCCCCCCCCCAGTCCCACGTTTCCGGACTCCTTGTTCAATGCTTCAATCACTGACTCCACCTCTAAAGCCGACATAGCGAACACTAAAAATAACTAACTTCAAAATCCAATCCGGAAGCCACTCTAGCCTCATAATGCAATCCATTTCTGGTGTCCATCATGTGCCATCACCCGGATATTCTCCCTGATGTTCCAGAGCAGCATGTGATCAGCCGCGTCAGCTCGAGCATTGACCCATAAAGTACCATGCCGACGCTATATCGACGAACCCCTCGCGACATAAAGGCGTGCAAGATCGGGAAAAATACATCTTTCTGAATTTGCTGTTCTATCTTCGTTTTTCATTTTTCATTTTTATTCCTTCAAAGAAGTATCTCATCCCCTCTTGATAATGTTCCTGAGCTTCCCTATTCTAAACTACTTCTTAGTAGTGTTAGTCCTAAACTTACACCCCACAGCGCTCCCAGATCAGCCGGTCTAGCATAGCAGAATATGAACTAAGCTGAGGGTGCGCCAAAAAAGCCCCGGAGGAAACCCGCCGCCGTTTCCTCCTTCGCTTGGCCCTCTGATATGCTTCGATATTTTGGGGCTTTCGGGGGTATTTAAAGTTACAATGTCGGCGAATATCCAGACTGCCTGCGCCGGCGCCACAGTTAATAGAATCGTGATAGAGCAATTTCCCCCAGGTGGGATTTATCAATATAAGGAGGCTCGGCACCATTGACAGGTCTGGCAGAATAGAAAGAGACAGGGAAGACAGTAGAAGAAGTCCGGGAGAGTTAGAGCACATCCGATGAGCCTTCAAGAGAGTTTTTTTTTTGATGTAAGCATGTCACTAATTAGCGGCTGACTTGCTCGTGGCTCCAGGACGGGCAAGAGGCAGCATCCAGGGGGTAGAAGGGACAGGGCCCAATAATGCAAATCACTTCTACCTCCCGCTTGCTTCAAGCCACCTCTGCTGCTGTCATACATACCAGATTGAGCTTTGCCTGACAGGCCGAGTGAGCGCAGGGAGGCAGACTCCCCACCAGAAATTCAATGTTTCCATCCATGAAGGGCTGGAGAAAAGTATAGATTTTGTATTCCACTCTTGTCACAATCTTGGTAAACGAAATGAAATTATGCACCAGATTACACGCCTAATGAATCAGAGGCCTGGTCACTAGTAACGAGTATTTAGAGTGTGAGCATGAGTCTGCCGAACCTGGGCCCATCTGCCGCAAATTACTAAGTTATACGTGCAATCATCCCTCCAACAGCTACTTTGCTAGCCTATGCTGAATTTTATAGTAAATGAGAAATATCGTCGATCTCTCACCCAGTGGTTAGAGAAAACCCAATGCCCTGAGGCCACTGGGCCAGCTAGGGGAGTGCGATAGACTTACATTGATAGTCTTTGCAGGGAAGATTGGGAGTAGAGCTCCCGACCGCATTCTTCATGCTGCAAGCACTAGAGCAAAAGGATAGGATGTTGAAACCTGGCGAACTGCAATTCCGGAATGAGGATTACAATCTGGATACCTTTTCCCATAAGTGCTAGTTTTTGGTAGAGCAGGATTGGGCGCACGTATGTTTTGTTTAAATATTTGAGAAATACTAAGATGTAGAGAGGTGTTATATCCGTGGCTTGCTTGGATCCTCAAAAAAAATGCCAAGCAGGGAAATAAGACTTACCGCGCTGATGGGTAAACACCCCTGGTGTGTTTTTTTTTTTGTAGAAAATCTAGCATTGTACCACTATGACTAAGATTTCAGCGCTTCAGGGAACCTAGTGGGCTGTGGAACAAATACTAGGGCAAGAATAACCTACTCGCCCTCTCTGCTCGACCTCGACTTGTTAGTGACTCTGTCTTATTTCTTGTCTATGGCATAAGGGAATGCTCGATTCACTATAATCTGAAATTCAATCTCCCACCTAGAGATAACAACCAATTCTCTTCTCCGCGCCACCTCTTTCCCACCCCTCTGGCTAGCTCCGCACCCCCCTCCCATACCCCCCCTCAGAAATTCCCATCCTCCTAAATGACCCACTCTCTTCCATCAACCCCCAAGCAATAAAATCAACATGAGCCTTGATCCTCTGGAGCTCGGTCTCTGGCATTTCGGTGCCTGATAGGACAACTGTCTATCTATAGCTCTAGAAGCTCGCGGAGACTATTCATGTCTGTCACGATGGCCTGTTGGAAGGATTGTCTAGCTCCTGGAGGCGGTAGCTTAAAGAAAGTGTTTGTTTGGGGTGGCATTTTGCTTCGATGTTTTGACAAATAGTGAATTTGTTGGGTGTGAGTCCCGGGTTGTGGCCTTTTTGTGTGGGCCTGGTTGGGTTGTTGGGAAATGAAGTATGATAGTTTCTTTATTCCCGGTTTCGAGTACAATATTAAATTAAAATCGGAGGTTGAAAAAGGCTGCATAGTGCCGCACCTTTATTGTGTTCTTCAATTCAGGTTTGAATTGTATTTTGGTGTCTCATGGTTCGTGCTCATCGGAGGGCAAATGTTGTTGCAGAGCTCTTCAAAATCTAGAGTCAGTTAAGTTTAAACGATATAAAACCAATACCGGATGTGCATCCGAAACTGTATCTGCTACAGAGACACTCCCAAGCTGTTTTTTTCCCCTCCTTCCCAGAAGCTAGCGACTCATTTTTGTCTCTCGGGATCTACCATTGAATGTCACTCGGACTTTGCCCTGACAAGATTTAAGTGTGCTCTACAAAAAAAACCATTATGGAGTTCAAGAATTACCCGACGCAGATACAATTTCGAAAAAAGTAAGACTGGTCACCGTTGGGGCGTCGGATCAATTGAGCCTTACCTAAGTTGGCTTGTCGAGGAGTAGCCACCCCCGGAGCACGATTCGTGCCCGTGAGGAATCTTGACTGTGTGGCTGAACCTTTTACTTGCCTGGGAAGGAAGCTGGTATGCTTTTCTACATTTATCTCGCCATTTCTTCCCGGTGTTCCTACTGCCTTCAAAGTCGATCTTACGAGTAGGTCATGAGGAATCTTGAGGCAAACGGAGCAATAGGTTCTGGGGAGGTGGAGCGTTCGATGCGTCGTCAGAGCAGCTATTCCAATTACTCGCTGCTTTAGAGGGGAGTATGTAGTGTTCAGAACTAGGATCCATTCCCTTCACTCCACCTCCACCAAAAACCATAGTAGGAGGTACCCCCTAGCTCACCACGTAATACCCCCCGAGGAAAAAAGGAAAACCCTTATCAGGAGGTAGAGCGATGAAGTGACTATCGCGGACCCTTAGGTTTGAGAAGTGGTAGAGCACTTCGGGCTCAACTTGAAGCTAAACTGCTTTGTCGGAGGTACTTTGAAATTGTAATGGACTGTGATGGAGAAGGGCTCAATTTACGGACAAAGATATGTTTCAAGGGCTTTACGAATTTGGAGTGCTTGAACCTCGCGTTATGTCTCACTATCTTTTCAGGTTCTACTTTTTCAATAGTCATTCATACATATATTTTCTAAATATTGCTAGCCAATAAATCCCCTAGGTGTCTTGTCTTTTCAGACAGCTGGACTTGCTCTCCTCGAGGATCCTCACTTCATGCCGAATTCTAGGAGGATAGTTTGATGATGAGTGTTACACACCATGATAATATTATATTATTGTGAAATAACGGTTTCAGCCGATATGTAGTAGGATTTGTCGGATGTTTGACTTCGATATGCTGGAAAGCACGCATATGTGGGACATCTACCGTGCTACTTGGGACATTGGAATTTGGGAAATGGCAAGAATCATGTTGATGTAAATAGATGTTGGAAATGGTGGATTCTACCCGACATGCTCGGAACCCGATCAACATACCCGGAACTCGCCCGACATGCTGTGAAGCTGCTCGGATGCTCAGAATCTCCGTTTTGATTGTTCAGATAGAGGATTCAGTGATACGCCTGAAATTTGTGCATCTGGAAGAAAAATATATATCCATCGGAAACGGGGGCGCCCGAAGGCCTCCACGGAGGCAACGAACTGTGGGGGTGTTTGTGAGGTTTGTTTTCCTTTTGTAAGCTGGGGAGTACTTAGAGGGAAGGGAGACTTGCGTGGAGGTGAGCGGACATGTGTAGTGGTTGACAGAAGGATAAGAGGATGGCTTCGAGGTTTATTTATGCTCCTGTCTTTGCCATTCTTGTTAGTTATGTCGTGCGATAGAGCCATAGAGGGAGAGAGTGTTGAATGAGAAAGCGAACTTCCCCACTTTTCTTCCAGAGTCGTGTAGAGGGAATTAGAGTTTTCCTGCTGCATTACAAAGTGTGGTTTCGTTTCGTTAGTGTTGCTATTTTGCTGTTTCACTGATTGACCGCCATTAAGGTTCGCCGTTACGCTATTTTGCCGTTTGATCGTCGCTGCCGTTTTCATGCTTTCGTTGGTTCACAAGTTGTGGCCTTTTAAAAATAGACAATGTTGGTTACTGTTAGGGGGAAAATGTAGATTCATGAATTGTCTAATGTGGACAACTCTATTTGTGTTATGGTGGGAAATTATAGGGCTTTGTTTAGGTTGATGTTTTCTCAAAAGGGTTTGTTCGAAGGTTGAGGAGGAAATTTTTCTTCAACATGTGAGGAGGACCTCCCTCATTTTTTTCTTCTCCTTTCTCATTTAGATAGAAGCAACCAACACGCACAGTGAATACGAACACGAGATTTTCCTGCGAATGAAGGATCGCCACTGAACTGAATGTGGACACAAACGAATTTACGACTAGGGAAGTGGGAATCAGCCAAAGGACCTTGCTATTCCAAATTATCGAGGACCATTGTTTGATATTACCTCCTCTCCTCGCTATTTGTTCTTTTTCTCATACGAATTATCATCGACTTTCTACCGCTACATTTTCTTTCACGGATCCTAAATCGTCCTTTCATTACTATAAGTAAGACAGTTCTAGGTGACCTATCATTGGAAGAACGCAAGAAATTCTCTTTCTTTCCTCAATTAATACGGTTTCATAAACTCTTGATGTTATCACACCTTATCTTCAATCTCCGATCTGTGGTCTGCGACCTCCGACCAGATTTGTCGTAGATCGCAAATGATAAGTTGGAGACTAAGGGAGATTTGATATGAATGTGAAGAATATATGAGACGGCGATTTAGAGGAATGAAAAGAATGTTCTGATTTGCTTGTTCTCTCTATCATCAGCTCACCCAAAAGCTACCCTTCTTATAGTAACCGGCCATGTCTATATACATCAATATGACTCTTGTCAATCTCTCAATCCTGATGTCCCGAGAGGCATGATTGATGTGTGCCATCACAAGGAAGTCATATATCCGACAAGATTCAGGGTTTGTGGGTTGAGTGATCTCCTGTGGGGGCTCCACAACTCGACACTGATTGTGTGAGAAATTTCAAGCAACTGCAAAGACCATGAAAGTTATTTCTCTCAGCTGTTGAATTATAGAGCCTGTAGGTTGCTCGCTGGCAATGTATTGTGCTATGGTGTGACGTGATCTCAATGTGATCTGAGACTTGGTATGGTGGCGCAATACGGAAGGCACATGATGGCCACCTCCACCCCAGGTTTTCACTGGTTTCACAATTCCACATGGCTTCTGTTCAATTCCCGCTTGTGAACCGCCTGCTGCTTGGATTTCGTTCCGGTCTAACCTAAAATGGAACTACGGTGTTTGTTAGCAGTGAGAAAATAGTCGGTAAAGAGGGCTCGGCTTTGGTATAAAATGGTTAGCTTGGGTGACTTGTCTTAGTTCTTCATGATGATAAACGTGCTCGCTCTGCCCAGGAACAGCACTTCTCAATGTTTGTCTGCTGAAATTCAAGTTTTACCACACTTTCCGGCAAAATACCGTGAGGCATGCGTCGGTTGGGCTTACCTCCGGTTTTGCCTCCCATTTCTTAGGGGAGCATGGCTGGAATGCTGGCTGACAGAAGCAAAGGATAGCAAAAAACGAAAAGAATTGTGCAAATATTCAAATCAATTCAAAACAACAACTTAAACACAAAGCTCATAAAGGTAAGATGCGTGCGCAACAATTTAGCCCCATACCACATCGAAATCATCCAAACAAAAACTACCACAGAATTGTATCACAAGGCGTGATTTCCGGTTGCACCTTGTCCGACGACTCTACGAATCAACCAATCACCGTTCGATCCTTCAGCCAGTAATGCCCCATGCTGATTCTTCAAATGAGCAACCAGATTATCAAGTCTCTTGATTCCCTTTTCGCCAACATTGTTGCATCCAAGAACCGGACAGTCAAGACGTTCACCAAGGTGTATCACCTCATAGTGTCGATTGAGTGCCTGTTTCGTCTTGAACGGGTCAAACCTGCAACAGTCAGGTGCATTACAGGTATAGGAACGACGGGCGCAAGTGTGTGGACCGCTTCTCCGAGTTAGTTTTTGTGAAGGATGAACATGAAATTGAAGGGGTGCGAACCTGTTTCCGGAGCATCTGGATGAGCCACAAAAGACCACGCCCCTGTGAGGCGTTAGGGCAGCGGAGATATTAATACGTTGGTAAGCGAGGGTGTTACCAATATTAGTGCTGGCAGGCTCGTTGGCTTCATCTCCACCTGGGGTGGTGTGGCTGAGTGGTGGGCCAAGAACCGAATAGAAATCATCATCATCTTGATAAAGTGGAAGTGGTCCAAGCTCTGCAGGAAGTGGGCATGCGACCCCGGCTGCATCTACCGAAACCAATTGGATGCAGGGGAGGGGGTCGTGCTGATGACGTTGTATTCCCGATTGTAACCTGGAGAAATGGCGGAATTTTTTAGACCGGGGAAAAAAAAAAAAAAACTTACGCAGTATGCATTTCGGAAATGTAAGTGCAGATAATTTGCAAAATATATAGCAGAGGGGACGAGGGAACTCGAGAGTATTTAAAATTTCCTGGGGAGACAATTGCCCTTTTCCAAGGTGCCTATCTAAGCCTGATGCATATGCAGCACCTCTTTCCAACCAACCATACGCGATAAAAACGAGCCTGTAGCAGGGATCTCTTAAGCCTCCTGTACTACCGCAAAAATTCGCCAAACTCGCTATGCAGCCAAGAGAACTTGGGCGCTAATGCATGCACATGCAGCCAAGATAATGCGAGTGACCGGCAGTGCATATAAAACTTTCACTGAACCCCAGCCTGATAGCAATAAACAATGTTTCTAAATAAAATCTACCAATGAATTCTCATCTTCGGCCTCATCGATAGGATAATGGATATCACCAGAATCCCCAGTGTCTAGTCTCCAGTCCCCAATATCCATCTCCTCTCTAGTAAATCCCTTAACATTTAACACAGAGTCTCGTGACCCGTCGATTGGGAGAGCGAGACCCACATTCCGGAAGGAGTCTTGAATGATTTTTTTTCCTCTTTCTGAATCTGTGAATTGTGCCCAGGCCCACCCTATGCACCATGTAGTTGATACCTGGCGATCAGCTACAGACCACTTTTCTAGTCCATTCGCCCTGTTGGACTATCTCTTGCTCTGTGAGGTCACGAAGAATTTCCTTGAATGGTTGATTTACCGATACATCTAGGGGCTGAATGTTAGGCATATGGCAATAGTGCTGGCAGGGTGGGGACTCGGGGCTTTGGTTGCTTTGACCCCAAAACTGATATTTATATTCAAAGTCTTAGGACTTGACGCTGACTGTGTAAGAAATTTCCAGAGGCTGTAAGGACTGCGAGAACTATTTCTCTCGACTGTGCAATTATGGAACCTGTAGGTTGATAATTGGTGGTGTATTGTGCTCTATTGTGGTGCGATCTCGATGAAACCTGAGACTTTGTGTGGGGGTGCAGTACAGAACTTCAGTGACGACCGCCTTCGTTCTACTCAAGCCTTGCAATGGGTCGGGCCTTCGTTGGGCTAGCCCGGGCTATTTGTTGGGCTGGGTCGGGCTCATTGGGCTGGGCTCACTCATGGGCTTCCTTGGGCTGGGCCGGGCTGAGGGGGGGACAAGCCCGGGCGGCCCGGCGGGCCCGGCCAAGGATTAGCCTTATTTTTAAGGTTTGTATGGTGTCTTGCAATCCATATCACCGGGGAAACGATTGTCCGAGCACATGGCTTTCCGGAAGCGCGTTACTACAAGCGGTAAGATCAAACCCAACCATCTCTATATCTAGAATGTTTAGTGCAGAACTAATCCATATTGGATTCATGTGCTCTCAGATTGTCGCGCAGTTTGGAGATTTGAAAGTTCAGATCTCGTCTTGTCACCCAACGAAATATCAGATCTTTTCGGTATCTCCCTCCTGCTTCCTATTTCCCACACCTATGTTGACCTCTGACCTCGCTTCCCATTTGTTCCTAATACCAATACAAACCCGATGAGCTTCTCTTCTAACAGCGGTAGTTTTCTCTCAAGTCCTCCACCTATTCTGCGATCACCCGGCTTCCAGTATGTCGGAGGAGGGTGAGCGGAGGAGTCATCATCTGTCCAGCCCATCGGTTGAGCTAGGCGAGGAGGGGGACAATCCGTTTTGGGCATGGATGGATCTGCGGAGCACAGGGGAAGCCGCTATAAGAGATCACTATGAGTGGTATTGTTCACATGCGGAGCCTGAACCTACCATTCAAAATCCTCTTCTGTGTGTATCTCCTCCTGAATCTCAACTTAATTGTCATTCTGATTTTCCTTTTTCAATTGCTAATTTCGTTCCAGTTGGTGGCAGGAGAATCGTCAACAAAGCGAATACCCAACACTTGCGGCATGGGCAATTACCCTCCTATCAATTCCTGCCATGTCTTCCGAACCTGAACGTGTATTCTCAGGAGCCAAGAGGACTATTTCTGACTCCCGTCACTCTCTCAATGCTGAAACAATTGAGTCAACCGAGTGCCTCCGAAGTTGGCAGTCCATATAAAATTCACTCTTTCTTTTGAAAATAATCACTACTATTTCTCACTTTGTTGTATTCATCTCCTATTTCAAGCACCATCTGTTCTCATTGGCAATTCTTTATTTTAATCTAGTATTAATAGATCTACATTCATCTCTTTTATGGCTGTTCACCTGTGCGGGGGCCCGGTGGGCTCGTTGGGTTAGCCCGGGCTATACTTCCTTGGGCTTGGGCTGGGTCGGGTCGGCCCTTTTTTCGACCCGGGCTAGCCCATTGCAAGGCTTGGTTCTACTCGAGTAGGTTATCAGTGGTTTCTCGATTGCATAGCCTCTTCAGCCGTTGAAGGGAACCGCTTTCCGCACGTCCTTAGATTTTGTTTAACGGTTTGGTTTGACACCTGAAGCAGTCCCCGAGTCCGTCCGGGACAAACCTGGAGAGTGATTGGTAATGAGGGCTCGGCTTTGGTATAATAGTTCAATCAACAAGAGTTTTGAGACTTAAGATACTACTTGAGAAAAAGAAACGTGACGGTAAACGTGTGGAAACAACATCCTCCCATGCTCCCCCATTGCTATTTCCAGTTTCGTCATACCCGGGTGTCGAATACCGTGCTTGAATAAGCTGAACATCTAGCTTTGCTCTATTTTCGTTTCGTGGACACAACTGGAATGCTAGCTCACAGAAAGGGAGGCTGCACAAGGTGGGAAACACGATGCAAGCATCCAAATAAATTCAAAGCAATAACTTCAACATAAAACTCATAAGGTGCGCACACAATTCAATACCGCACTACGTCAAAATCATCAAACAACAAAACTACCACATAACCATAGACAAGCCGTGTCGCGATATCATCCGACGGCTCTATGGATCAATTAACTAGCTACCCTGTGCTCCGCAGGCTGGTGATGCCCCATGTTTGCCCCTCATATGAGCAACTAGATTGTCATATTTTTTGATTCCCTTCTCGCCAACATTCTCGCATCCGGGAACAGGACAGCCAAGCCTTTCCGCAAGGTGTATCACCTCGTAGTGTCTATCAAGTGCCTGTTTCGTCTTGAATGGGGTTGGCCAGGTACAGCCAGGCGCGGTACAAGTGTAGGAGCGACGGAAGCAAGTGTGGGGACCGCTTCCCCGAGTTAGTTTTTGTGAAGAATGAACATGGATTTGAAGGGGTACGAACCTGATTCCGGGGCATCTGGATGAGCCACAGGAGGCCACGCCCCTGGGAGGCGTTAGGGTGGTGGAGATATTGACACGGTCGTAAGCGAGTGTGTCACCAGCATTAGTGCCGGTGGATTCGTTGGCCTGATCCCCACCTGGGATGGCGTGGCTGAGTGGTGGGCCGAGAACCGAGTGGAAACCATCATCATCTTGATGAAGAGGAAGTGGTCCAAGCTCTGCAGGAAGTGGGCATGCAAACCCGGCGGAATCTACCAAAACCAATTGGATGCAGGAGAAGGGATTGTGTTGGTGACGTTCTGTTTCCGATTGTGGAGCGGGATATGTCCTATGGGCAGTCCCGTTGTACTATTACACCCCTTCACACCCATCTTCGGTATTTCTGGGTTGTGTGCTGGCCCGGGGCTATGATTGAGCGGCCGCTTTTCTGTCTTCAAACGAAGCCTGCAGCTATTACTAATTTATTAGGGTATCCTGATGCTGGTAGAGGAATTCTCTCCCTGGTATATTTTATTTCTTGCCAATGAGAAGAATGCGGCGCCTGCGCCGATTGGCCAACCTCCCACTTCGGGGTGTTTTTTCTTTAAATTTGTAGAAAAGTGGTGGCATTGTTTTTCTCTGGCTGAGGGTTCTCCGCTTTAGGACACCTAATGGGCTGCCGAACCAATACCAAGAATAACCTACTCACCCTTTTCCCCCGACCTTGGCTTATCACTAACGCTGTCTTATTTCTCATTCACGCATAATGGAATCCTGAATTCACCATAGTCTAAAATTCAGTTCCCCTAGAAAGATTATCAATTCCCGCTCCGCACACCCCCTCCCATACCTCGCCGCCTCTAGAATCATCACCCTCCGCTCGCTAGTGTCTAGTGCATCCGCCAAGTCCCAAGAAATAAGATCAACATCAGCCTTTATCCTCAGGAGCTCAGCCTCTGGGGTCTCCGGATCTGCGAGCACAAATGTCTACAGCTCTAGAAGCTCGCAGAGAAGATCCGGGTTTGCAATGATGACCTGTAGGAAGGAGCGGTTATATCCTGGGAGTGTTTGGGTGGAGGTTCTTGTTTGGGGCGGCATGTTTCTTGGGTGTTTCGATAGCTGGGGAATTTTTCGGGTGTGGGTCGTTGATCGCTGTCTTTTCGGGAGGGCTGGATGTTCGGGTTGTTGTGCGTGGAAATAGATACTTCATCCTAGGTTTAAAGTATGAGATTAGATCGAGAGTGGGGGTTGAAAGAGGCTGCATGGGGCTGTATGTTTTGTTTGTTTACCAGCTTGAGTTTAAATTATGCCTTTGTGTCTCATGTTTGGGGTTAATGTTATAGGAGCATTCTTCAAGTGTACCATAAGGTATGATTGTAGAACTGAACTCCAACCCAGTGAAACTAATATGGTATTCCTCCGGGCCCTTTTTCTGCCCTTTCCCGGAGATGGCAATTTATTTGTTTCTTGGGACTCGTCATGGAGTGTCACTCGGACTGGGCATAATCACAGTATCCAAGGGAGCTCTACAGGAAAGAAGTATCGCGGAGTTGGAGGATTGCACGCTGCCCATGTAATCCCAAAGGGTGTAAGAACAATCACGTTGGGGCGTTGGCCAAGCCATTTCACTGAGTCCTGGTAAACTTGGGTATTACTCAGGTTGATTCATGGTGAGGCAGTTCCACAAGAGAATGAGTCCTGTTCATAAGGGATGTAGGGTGTGTGGCCAAACATTTCGCCTGCCTGGGAGGGGAGCTGGTATGTCCCTCTAATTTTCTCTCGCTCTTTATTCCTGATATTCCTACTCCCTCCTTCAAATTCGACCTTACAGGGAGGATATGAGGGATCCTAGGGGCGGGTGGGACGATCAGTTCCAGGGGAGTCGAGTGTTCGATACACCCCCGGAATAGCTATTCGAATTACTCGCAGCTTCAGAGGGGAGTATGTAGTGTTCGGCACTAGGATCCGTTCCCTTCACTTCACCTGTACCAAACTCTTAGTAAGAGATACCCGAACCCACCACGCAATAGCCCTCCCTCCCGAAAAAAAAAAACATTGACCTGATGGCAGAACAATGAGCGGACTATTGTGAATTCTCAAATTTGGGAATGATGGAGTACTCTGGATTCAACTAGAAGTTAAACTATTTTGTCAGGGATGTTTTGGGATTTTAATGTACTGCAACGTGATGGAGAAGGGATGAAAATTCGCCTCAATTCACGGAGAAAGCTATGTTTCACAACTTTGTGGATCACAGGTGCTTGAACCTCGCTGTTGTCTCGCTACCTCCTCTGGTTTCACTTCTTCGATAGCACTCATACTTATATTTTCCTCTAAACATTGCTAGCCAAGAAATCCCTCTGGTACCTTGCGTTGTCAGACAGGTGGACTCGTTCCCCTCGATAATCCCCACCTCGTGCTGAATCCCAGGGGGATAGTTTGGTGATAGTTTGGTGATGGGTGTTGCATGCGGTGATAATATGATATGATTGTGGAATAGAGGTTTGAGCCCAAGTCTATCAGTGGGGTTTGTCGGATGTCTGACTTCAGTATGGTAGGAAACATGCATATGTCAGGACGGCTACCATGCTACTTGGGACATTGGGATTTAGGGAATGGCGAAAGTCATGTCGATGTATATAGATGTTGGAAGTCGTTGATTCTGCTCGACATGCTCGGAACTTGCTCGACATGCCCGGAACCCGTTTGGCACGCTCCGAACCTGCTCGCACGCTCAGAATGTTCGTTTTGTTGCTTAGTTTCTTCAGATAGAGGTTTCGGAGATGCGACTGGGGTTTGTGTATCTGGAAGGAAAAGAGGTATCCGTCGGAAACGTAAGAGTCCAAGGGACTCTGGGGAGGCGACGATTCGTGGGGGTCTTTGTGAAGCTAGTTTTTCTTTTGTTAGCTAGCGAGTACGCAGAGGGAAGGAAGACTTGTTTGGAAGAGAGCGGACATGCGTAGTGATCAATGGAAGGATAGGAGAATGTCTTTGCGGTTCATTTATACTCCTCTCTTTACCTTTCTTGTGGGTCAGGTCGTGCGATAAAGCCAGAGTGCAAGAGTGTTGAAAGAGGAAGCGAACTTCCTAACTTTTCTTCCAAAGTCGTGTGGTGGCGGCCAGTGTTTTCTTGTTGCGTTACCAAGCGTCGTTTCGTTTAGTTACCGTTGAAGTCTCGCAGTTTCACCGATTGATCGTCGCCGAGGGTCGCCATTACGCCTTCCTACCGCTTGATCGTGCCGTCGTTTTCGTGCTTTCTCGCCGGCCCACAAGTCCTCGCCGTTTCAAAATAGACACTGCTGGTCACAATTAGTAGGACAGTTCTAGGCAACCTATCATGAGAAGAACGCAAGGAATTCTCTTTCTTTCCCAAATCAACACCATTAATTTCTAGATACTCTTGATGTTATCATACATTATTTTCAATTTCCGATTTATTGTCCGAAACCTCCAACGCGGTTCGGGGGTCTAGGGCCCAGTGATCTCCTGTGGGAAGCTCGTTTTTGTCTATATTCTACCGAATAAAGCTGGCAACCTAGTGCCTCCGGATGATCGCAAATTGGGCAGTATCCCGGGGGAAAGTTCGTACCGTTTGCTACCTTGCCCCAAAGATAGATATTCCAGAGCCCCACAGCTCGGCATTGATTGTGTAAGAAATTTCAAGAAGGGGTAAGGACCGTGAAAAGTATTTCTCTCGACTATGTGGAATTATAGAAGCTGTAAGTTTCTAGCTAGTGATATATTGTGCTATGGTGTGGTTCGATCTCAACGTAACCGGAGATATTGTATCATTGTATGGGGTGGAGTGCAGAAGGTATGATACAGTGCATCATGACCACCTCCGCCCCATGTTTTCAGTGGTTTCGCGATTCCATAAGGCTTTCGTTCAACTCCCGTACTTGCAAACTGCGCTCTACATGCATTTCGGTTAGGCCTGATCTAAGAGGGAATCCGGATCGGTCATGAGCAAGAAAATAGTCAGTAAAGGGGGCTCGGCTTTGTGTGAAACGGTCATCAGCTTGAGTGATTTGTCTTAGTACTGTACTTCGTGATGATAAACTTGCTCGCTCTGCCCGGAAATAACATTTCTCACCGCTTCTCCTCTGAAATTCCAGTTTTACCGTACTCTCCAGTCAAGTGCCATGAGATATGAGTCCGTTGAGCTCTATCTCCAGTTTTGCTTACAGGAATGCTGGCTCACAGAAGCAAAGAGTAGCAGAAGGCGAGAAATATTGTGCAAATACTTAAATCAATTCAAAACAACAACTTAAACACAAAGCTCATAAACCCAAGATGCGCGCGCAACAATTTAACCTGATACCACATCGAAATCATCCAAACAAGAAAAACCACCGTAGAATTGTATCACAATGCGTGATTTCCAGCTGCATGTTGTCCAACGACTCTAGGAATCAACCAACTGCCGTTCGATCCCCCGGCTGGCAATGCCCCATGCTGATTCTTCAAATGAGCAACCAGATTATCAAGTCTTTTGATTCCCTTTTCGCCAACATTGTCGCATCCAAGGACCGGACAGTCAAGACGTTCACCAAGGTGTATTGCCTCATAGTGTCGGTTGAGTGCCTGTTTCGTCTTGAACGGGTCAAGCCAGGGGCAGCCAGCGGCATTACAGGTGAAGGAGCGACGGGAGCAAATATGTGGACCGCTTCTCCAAGTTAGTCTTTGTGAAGGATAAAACATAAAATTCAAGAGGCGCGAACCTGTTTCCAGAACATCTGGATGAGCCACAAAAGACGCGCCCAGTGTGAGGCGCTAGGGTGGCGGAGATATTGATACGGTCATAAGCGAGGGTGTTACCAGCACTAATACTGGCAGGCTCGTTGGCTTCATCTCCACCTGGGGTGGTGTGGCTGAGTGGTGGGCCGAGAACCGAGAAGAAACCATCATCATCTTGATAAAGAGGAAGTGATCCAAGCTCTGCAGGAAGTGGGCATGCAACCCCGGCTGCATCTACCAGAACCAATTGGATGCAGGGGAGGGGGTTGTGTTGATGACGTTGTATCTTCGGTTCACGACTACATCGTTCCGTCAGACTAAAAACAAAAAAAAAAACTTACGGAGTATCCATTTTGGAAATGTAAAGTGCCAAGAGATTAGCAAAATCTTAGGCAGAGGGGGACGGGGGAAACGCTAGTATTTAACATTTTCTTCGAAGACTATTGCGTTTTTACAAAGTACCTATCTGAGCCTGATGCATATGCAGCTCTTCTTTCCAACCAACCATACGCGATAGAAACGAGCCTGTGGCAGGGATCCGTTGAGCCTGTTGTACTACTGTCCACCTACTAGGACCCATCTTTGATACTGGATGGAGTACAAGACTGGGACGGTGATTGGGCGGCCGTTTTCCTGTCTTCAAACAAAGCCTGCAGCTCTTCCCCATTCACGGGCTTGGGTGCTTGTAGGGGATTCCGCTTTCTCGCAATGTTATTCGCCAATGTGAAAAATGCGGTGTCATACCTCCGCGTAACTATCATAGAGGAGCCTCATGAGGTGCTGGTATAGCCATGCCAAGATACCATACAAAAGTTACGCCTGCGGTAGATGGCACCAGCGTTTCGACGTTGCTTTGTACTGGAGTGGTAATCAGGGGGTCCCATCGGACCAGCTACCAGACCGCTCCGGGTTCGCACTCCTCTAAAAAGCCCTCTTGTACTTCCTAATCTATCTACTCTCTTTTGTTTCTCACAGCTCCTGAGAAATTCTCCTCTGGCAATAGCCGGGTGCCGTCACTAGATTAGGCAGCATGGAAATTTGGTCACAAAGAAATGGGCATCCCTCCCCAGTGTAGGTTAATATCGGCTATCGTACTCCTAGGAGTATTTTGTACTGTACACGATACCGGTAGAACCTACCAGTATCTAGAATTAGTAGTCCATCAAGAGGAGAATAACATGATACACGTGTTCGGGAAAATAAGGAGGTGGGGGAAGACTACCGGTATGTTTAAATCGCGGGGACAATGGCAAACCTTATATCATATATGATTAAATAAGGCTGTTATGAGAAAAAACCAAGGCTTAGACCTCGGTTCACTATTAGACTCCAGCCTACTGTTTAGTTACACAATATATTCCATCGCTTTTTGTAAAAACAAAAAAAAAGGCCCCGGCATTGTACTGCTCTGGCTCAGAATTCCACTCTTTAGGACATCTAGTGGGCTACAGCGCCAATATCATACCAAGAATACCCTGCCCGCCTCTTAGTTCAAGCTTGGCTTATCAGTGACGCTGTCTTAGTTCTTATCTAGCGCATAAAAAAGTTCCCAAGCTACAATAATCTAAGCTTCAATTCCCCACCGGGATGATTATTCTCCCCTCGATACTACCTCCCTCTTGCTCTTGTTTCTCGCTCAGCACCCCCCCGCCCATACCCCTCCGCCTCTACAGCCCTCACCCTCCATCTGACAGTGTCAAGTGCATCCATCAACCCCCATGCAAGAAAATAAACATAAGCCTTAATCCTCTAGAGCTCGGCCTCTCGGGTCTCCGGATCTGCTAGGACAAATGTCGACAGCTCTAGAAGCTCACGGAGAACACCCGGGCCCGCAACGACAGCCTGTAGGAACGAGGGGCTATCTCCTAGGGGTGGCTGGCGGGAGGTGTTTGTATGGGGTGGCTTTTTGCTTGTGTTTCGATAGTTGAATTTGTCGGGTGTGTGGTTTGGGTTTCAAAGAGAGGCAGTAGATACTTTGTTCCCCGTTTCAAGTATGAGGCTGAATTGAGAGTAGAGGTTAGAGGAGGCTCCATAGTGACATGTTTTTTATTTTTTTCGCTAACTTAGGTTCGAATTATCTTTTGGTGTTTCATGTTTGGTGCTAGTCGGTGGGCAAATAGTACCGGAGAATCCTTCAAATATACAGTCAGTTATGCTATTAGAGCTAAATTTAAACATCATGAAACTAATATCCGATGTCTACCCAAAACTCTATCCGCTGTAAATACGCCCCCGGACTGTTCCCTCCCCCTTTCGAGAAAATAACAATATATCATATTTGTGTCTCAGGATTCATCCTTGAGTGTCACTCGCACCTGGCAGAAGCACACTATTGCGGGGGGCTCAGCAGAAAAAATTTATTATGGAGTTTAAGAATTGCCCACATGACCCCAAAGGGTGTAAGAGCAATCACCGTTGGGGCGTTGGCCCAGCCATTTTCTTGGACCAAGGTAAGCTTGGGCGTTACATTGGTTGATTCATCAAGAGGTAGCCTCCCTGGAGCATGAATCCTATTCAAGGGGGATATGGGTTTTGTGGCCAAGCCTTTTGCCTCCCTGGGAGGGGAGCTGGTATGTTCCTCTACCTTTATCTCGCTCTTTATTCCTGATATTCCTACTTCCTCCTTCAAAGTCAACCTTACAGGTAAGTTATGCAGGATTCTAGGGGCTGGTGGGGCGATCAGTGCTGGGGGCATGGAGCGTTCGATACGCCCCCGGAATAGCTATTCGAATTGCTCGATGTTTTAGAGGGTAGTATGTACAGTACTGTTCAGCACTAGAATCCTTTCTCTTTACTTCACCTGTGCCAAAACCTTGGTGCGAGATACCAGAACTCACCCCACCCAATATACCCCCCCTCAAAAAAACCAAAAAACATTTATCTAAAGGCAGAGCAATGAACTGGCTATTGTGGATTCTCAAATTTGAGGAATGATGGAGCACTTTGTGCTTAACTTGAAAACTGCTTTGTCCGAGATGTTTTGGGATCGAAATGTACCGTGATGGGGAATGGATTAAAGTTTGCCTTATT
This sequence comes from Tuber brumale, assembly GCA_014065205.1. Lineage (NCBI taxonomy): Eukaryota > Fungi > Ascomycota > Pezizomycetes > Pezizales > Tuberaceae > Tuber > Tuber brumale. The sequence goes on along the minus strand of JACCEG010000090.1, from coordinate 250,716 downwards.
CCATGGACAGAACCATGTTTCAGGGATTTGTGGGTCTAAAGTACTTGAACCTCACTGTTATCTCTCACTATCTCCTCGAGTTCTACCTCTTCAACAGTTCCTCATCCATATATTTTCTAGCAATTGTTAGCCAAGAAATCCCCTAGATACCTGTCCCCGCCAGACAGCCGGACTCGCTCTTCTCGAGGATCCTCTCATCGTGCCTAATTTTTTGGAAATAGTTCGGTGGTCGATGACGCGCGCCATGGTAGTATGATGTGGTTGTGCAATAGTGGCTTGAGCCCGGGTATGTCCGTGGGATTTGTCGGATGCATCACTTCGTGTGCTTGGGGGCGTACGGTATATCGGGGTGCCTGTGGCGCTGCTTGATGCTTGGGGATCTGGGAAATGGCAAGAGCCATGTTGACGCACACAGATGTTGGAAATTGTGGATGCTACTCGACATGCTCTGAACCCACTCAATATGCCCGGAACCCGCTCGTACGCTCAGAATGTTCGTTTTGTTGTTTCGTTTGTTCGGATGTAGGTTTCGGAGATGCGCTCGGGGCTTTTCAGTCTGGAGGGAAAATATGTGTCCGGCGGAAACGGGAGACTCCAAGGGGCCCCGGGGAGGTCTCCGTGAAGCTTCTTTTGCTTTTGTTAACTAGCGAGTATGCAGAGGGAATAAAGACTTGCGTGGAAGGGAAAAAATATGCGTAGTGATCGATAGAAGGATTGGAAGATTGCTTCGCGGTTTATCTATACCTTTGTCTTTACTACTCTTGTTATGTCGTGCGAGAGCGCGAGAGTGCGGTGCCGAACGGGAAAGCCAACTGCCCTACTTTTGTTCCAAAGTCGCGTGGTGGTGATAAGAGTTTTCCTGCTGCATTACTGGGGTCGTCTCATTTTGTTAGTGTTGTCGTTTCGCCGTTTCGCCGACTGATCGTCGCTGAGGTTCGCCCTTACGCCATTTTACCGTTTGATCGACGTTCCTGTTTTCGTGTTTTCGCCAGTTCACAAGTAGTCGTTGTTTAAGAACAGACACAGCTAGTTGCTATGTAGAACAATTCGAGGTGACCTTTCATCTGAAGAAGGTAGGAGATTCTCTTTCTTTCCTCAATCAATACCGTTTCATATACTCTTGACGTTTTCATACCTTATCTTCAATCTCCGATTTCCTCACGACCTCCAATAAGGTTCGGGGTTTGTGAGTCGAGCGATCTCCTCCGTGGGACTCGTTTTGCAATATATCCCACCGAATAAAGCTGGCAATTTAATGGCTACGGATAATCGCAATTGTGACTGTACCACGGGGGAAAACCCACGTCGTTGGCTACCTTGCCCCAAAGATAGATGTTCCAGAGCCCCAGAGCTCGGCACTCGCTGTGTACGAAATTTCAAGAAGCTGCAAGGGCCATGAAAACTATTTCTCTCAACTGTGGAATTATAGAGCCTATAGGTTGCTAGGTGGTGATGTATTGTGCTATCGTGCGGCATCCCAACTCGACCTGAGACTCCGTACGGGGGTGCAATACAGAAGGTACATGTACATGATGACCACCTCAGCCCCGGGTTATCAATAGTTCGGCGATTCCACAAGGTTTCAATTCAATTTCCGCAATTGTAAGTTGCCCTCTACATGCATTTCAGTCCGGTCTAACCTGGAATGGAACCGCCGGGTCCGCCAGGAGGGAGAAGATATTCAGAGAAGAAGGCTCGGCTTCGGTGGAAAAACGGCCATCAGCTTGAGTAATTTGTCTTAGTACCTCGTACCGGTAAACTCTCTGTTCCCGCCTGGAAACAGCGCTTCTCAATGATTCTCTACTAAGTTGTAACAAAGTCTACGGTCAAATACCATGCAGGAGGTATGCATCGGTTGAGCTCTACCTCTAGTTTCACTTCACTTTGCTTTCTAGGGCGTGTGAGGAATACTGGCTCGCGGAAACGGAGCGTGGAAAAGAGGTGGAATCTTGATGCAAATATTCAAATCAATTCAAAACAACAACTTAAACAACAAGCTCATAAACCAACGCGCGCACAATTTAACCCTATACCACATCGAAATCATCGAAACAACAAAAACTACCACAGGATTATATCACAAGGCGTGATTTCCAATAATATGTTCGACGGCTTTAGGAATCAACCAATCACCGTGCGATCCTCCAGCTGGTAATGCCCCATGCTGATTCTTCAAATGAGCAATCAGATTATCAGTTCTTTTGATACCCTTTTCGCCAACATTCTCGCATCCAGGAACAGGACAGTCACGGCGTTCGGCAAGGTGTATCACCTCATAGTGTCGGTTGAGTGCCTGTTTCGTCTTGAATGGGTCAAACCGGAGACAATCAGGTGCATTACAGGTGAAGGAGCGACGGGAGCAAGTGTGTGGACCGCTTGCCTAGGTTAGTCTTTGTAAAGGATAAACATGAAATTGAAGAGGTGCGGACCTGTTTCCAGAACATCTGGATGAGCCACAAAAGACCACTCCCTTCGGAGGCGTTATGGTGGCGGAGATATTGACACGGTCGTAAGCGAGTGTGTCAACAGAATTAGTTCCGGTGGGTTCGTTGGCTTGGCCCCCACCTAGGGTGGTGTGGATGAGTGGTGGGCCGAGAACCGAGTAGAAACCATCATCATCTTGATAAAGTCGAAGCGGTCCAAGCTCTGCAGGCAGAGGATGTGCAACCCCAGCCGCATCAGTCGAAACCAGGTAAAATTCCCTCTTTGATAAAACACTGCCGTACAGTACTCGTATTTAATGTTAGCCCCAAAAAAAAAACTTACGGAGAATCCATTTTGGCAAGGTAGAGTAAGGATTATTTGCCAAGAAATTCGCAAAAACTAGTCAGAGGGGACGGGGGAACTCGCCTGTATTTAAAATTTTCTTAGATGATAATTGCCCCTGTGCAGAGTGTCTACGTTTGCTGGATGTATATGCAGCCACACATTCCAACCAACCGTATGCGAGAAAAACGAGCCTGTGACAGGGATCCGGTAAGCTTGTTGTGTTACACATATTATTACCCAAGTGCACCAATCTCCGATATTACTGGATAGAGTACCAATCTGGGATGGTGATTGAGTGGTCATTTTCCTGTCTTCAAACAGAGCCTGCAGCTCTCGCTGATTTACAGGCATGGGGGCTGGTAGGGAAGTTCGCTTCTTCACAATGTTATTCGCCAATGTCGAAAATGCGGTATCATATTATCATACCTGCGTGGAATTGGCAGGGCTTCATGAGGTGCTGGTATGATATAGACACGCCAAGACACCATACAAAAAAGTTATGATACGCCTGCGGTAGAAGGCACACACCCTTGCATCCTACCTGTTTTCCGGTTTTGACGTTGTTCTGTACGGTGCTGGGGCGCTTATTGCGGAGCTCCTTCGGGCGCGCTACCAGACCGCCCGGGGTTGGCAGCCATCTAAAATACCTTGTACGAGTACATCCCCACCTATTTACTCTCTTTTTTTTCTCACAGCTCCTGAGACATCCTCCTCTGGCAAGATCCGGGCACTGTAACTAGATTTCGAAGCCTGGAAATGTGGTCACAAAGGGATTAGTCGCCCCCCTGGTGTAGCGTAATGTCGGCTACTATACTCCTAGGAGTGTTTTGTACTCGAGTACATGATACCGATATAACTCACCCATGTTTGCGATTAGTAGCCCATACGAAGGAGCATAGCATGATGCACGTGTTCTGGAGAATGAGGAGGTAAAAGAAGCCTGCCGGTATGTTTGAGTCGTGGCGACTATGGCGGAGCTTAAATAATTAAATAAGGGAAAAGGGGCTGTTATGGAAGAATCAAGCCTTGAGCTTCGGTTCACAGTACTGGACTCCGACCTACGTCTTGGTTAGACAATATATTCTATCGTTTCTTGTAAAAGAAGTCATAGTATTGTACTGCTTTGACTGAGAGTTCTGCGCTTTGGGTCGCCTAGCGGGCTACCACACCGATACCAAGAATAACCTGCTCACCCTCTTAGTCCAACCTTGACTTATCAGTGATGCTGTATTAGCTCTTATCTACTGCATAAAATAGTCCCCAATCTACAACAATCTAAGCTTCAATTCCTCCCTGAGATGACTATTCTCCCCGCGGTACTACCTCCCTCTTTCTCTTCTGACTCGCTCAGCACCCCCCCTCCCGTGCCCCTTCGCATCTACAGCCCTCCTCCTCCTCCTGACAGTGTTAAGCGCATCCTTCAACCACCAAGAAATAAGATCGACGAGAGGGTTGATCCTCTCGAGCTCGGCCTCCGTGGTCTCGGGGTCTCATAGGACAAGTGTCTATAACCCTAGAAACATACGGAGAGTATCCGGGTCCCTCACGACGGCCTGTGGGAAAACGTGACTAGTTCCTGGAGGCGGTGGTTGGAAGGAAGTGTTTATTTGGGGTGGCATTATGCTTCGGTATTTTGACAATCATTGAGTTTTTCTAGTATGAGTCGCGAGTTGTGGTATTTTTAGGTAGGTTTCACCAGATTGTTGGCAGGGGGAAGTAGATCCTTGATTCCTGGTTTCAAGCATGAGATTGGGTTGAAAGTGGAGGTTGAAAAAACGTTGCATAGTGCTGTACCCTTACCTTATTTGTTAACTTAGGTTATAATGTTTTTTGACGTTTCATGTTTGGTGCTCGCCGGTGGGCTGATATAGTGGTTGAGAATTCTTCAAATATTGTCCGGGGACAAAATTAACTAGCTGTCAACGGCCGGAAAATCTTCGGTGATGACAACCACACTCCCCCACCAACCCACTATCATGAAAACCCAAAAGAGAATTAAAAAATGTAAATACATAGTAGAAATTAATATTTAGTATACCATCCATCAGCCTTAATAATTGCTTCCACCCTATCCACCATTGATCCTGCCAAAGTATCAAAAACCTTTGGGTCCAGAAGTTCCCAACAATGAGTGATAACCTCCTCTATAATATTTTTGACCTCATTGACAGGACCCTTCAGGAGAAACAGCTCAGGATAGTGCTTATGAAGCTTGTCTTTCACCAGAGATCAAACATTTTCAATTGGATTGAGGTCTGGTGAATAAGGAGGAATTTTCATCAAAGAAATTCCATTCCTCCTGAGCCATCACCTGAAAGGCAAGTGAGTCTTAGCATTGTCAATGATCAAAAATACCTCTTCCTCCCCAACATGCTTCTTGATATCCTCCCATATCCCTGGAAAGTCATATTGATCATAATCAATAATTGACTTTCCAGTCACTCCACCCCTAGCAGAAGTAGGATCAGGAAAAACAGGTAAAAAAAGACCATGAGTTTGACTATAAAAACAACCAGTCATTATCTGGCTAATCTTTCTCTTTCCTTTCCTAGCAGTAGGTTCAACACAATCCTTATTCCACTTTTCTTTTAGGTATCTAAATACCCATTTTCTTCTCTTTCCTCCCCCCCTCTCCACAGCTACCTCATCCCTCCACATTGCCTTCCTTCTCCACATCTGCCTTGTCCAATTCCTATGAGCTAATGCCCATTCCAATCTCTTTTGAGCTAGATCCTCATCCAAATGAACCCTCTCTTGTGCCATCCACTTTTTAAGATGCTTTTGTGCAAGTCTTCTCCTCACTGTCTTAGCAGAAACATTGGGAGCCACTCTCTCAGCAATCTCAGAGTAGCTGGTATGGCGATTCTTGAGAGCTTCCTCTACCATAGCATCATCCTGCAACTTGGTAGTTTTAGGATGTCTTCCTCTACCTTCATTCTCCTTGCCCTCTTGATCTCTCTTTGCAAATGTGCTTTTGACAGTACTGAGAGGAATGTCAAGGTAGTGTGAAATTTGGTGATTTGTCATCTGAGGCTCGCATAACCCGAGAATTCGTCCCCTTGTAAGCTCAGAAAGGTGCTGGGAGGGAATAGCCTGTTTGGCATGACTGCAAAGAATAGGAGGCATATTTTATTGAAAAAAGGAATCAAGTAAATTGGTTTGGTTCTGGTAGGTGTAGAGCAATTTCTTTAGGAATTGTTGAGGGAGGGGGGTGATGGGGAGGGGAGCGTTGCCGTTGCCGTTGAGAGCTAGTTAATTTTGTCCCCGGACAATAGTATAAAGTTAGTTATGTTTGTAGGGCTATATTTGAACGCTATGAAACTGATATCGGATGTATATTCTACTCAAAACTCTATCTGCCACAGACACTCCCTGCCTGTTTTTTCCCAAGGAGACCATTTCAGAGAACAGCAATTTATTTATTTCTCAAGATCCATCATTGGACGTCACTCGGACAGAGAAGCATGATATTATTTGAGGGAGCTCTACAAAAAGCCATTATGGAGTTTAAGCGTTGCTCTATGCCCATATACAAAGTTGGTTAAAAAAGAGGGGTAAGAGCAATCATTGTTGGGGTGTTGGCGCAACCGTTTCCTGGGATCCCGATAGATTTGCCCATCGAGCGGCAGCCACCAGAGAAGGCAATCCCTGTTCACGGGAGTCTAGGTTGTGTTGCCGAACTTTTGCCTCCCTTCGAGGGAAGCTGGTATTTTCCTCTGCCTTTCTTTACCGTTTTCTCCCGATATTCCTCTTACCTCTTTCAAAGTCAATTTTACAAGTACAGTAGGTCATGGGGCATTCTAAGGACAGACGGGGTGGTAGGGGGTGGGGGGGTGGGGTGCTGGATACGTCACCAGAGCAGCTATTCGAATCACGTACTGTTTTAGACGGGAGTGAAGAAACTTACTGCAATGGTTAGTCAACCTCCCGCTTCGGGGTGTTATTTTCTTTTGTAGAAAGTCCACAGCATTGCGCGGCTCTGACCGAGAATTCCACACTTCAGGGCACCTAAGGGGCTATCATACCACACCACTACAAAGAATAACCTGCTCTCCCTCTTAGTTCGACCTTAACCTATCATTCATGCTGGGCTTGTTCTTATCTATCATACTACATAAAAAATGATCAATCCACCGTTATCCAACTTCAATTCCCCCCTCTGCCTGTCCCCTCTCTCACTCCTCTTGTTCTCTCTGCACCACCACCCCCATATCCCTCTGCCTCAAGAGCCCTCCTCCTCCTCCTCCTGACAGTGCCAAGTGCTTCCACCAATCCCCAAGCAATAATATCAATATCAGCCCTGATTCTCTGGAGCCCTGTCTCTGGGGTCTCTGGATCTGCTAGGGCAATTGTCCATAGCCTTAGCAACTCGCGTAAAATATCCGGATTTCCAGTTATAACCCCAAGGAATGTCGGGCTAATTCCCGAGGGTGGTTGGGGGGAAGTAGTAGTTTGGTGTGGCATCCTGCTTGGGTGTTTCAATGGTTGGTAAATTTTTTTCTGGTGTGGGTCGTGGGTTGTGGTTCTTCTGGGTGAGTTTGTTGTTTGGGTCGTCGAGAGAGGCGGTAGATTCTTTATTCTAGGTTTCAAGATTGAGATTGGATCGAAGGTGGAGATTGAAAAGGCTGCGCAGTGCTATATATTTACTTCATTAGGTAGGTTTGAATCACCTTTTGGTGCTTCATGCTTGGTACCCCGCCAGTGGGCTAATATTATTTCAGAATTCTTCAAATACACAGTTAGCTATGCTGGCAGAACTCAGTTTGAATGCTATGAAACTAACATCGGATGTGTACCCAAAACCCCATTCGTCACGGAGACACTCCCACGCAGTTTTTTTCTTTTTCTTTTTCCTTTTTTTCCCCCTCCAGAAAAATAGCAACTCTTTTGTTCCCCAACATCTGTTATCGAATATCACTGGCATTTCGAAGCATAACACCATTAAAGGGGGCTCTATAAAAAAACCATTATGGAGCTCAAAAATTGTTCGATGCCCACATAATTTTCCGAGGGTAGGGGCAACCACCGCTAGGGTGTTCGCGCAACAGTTTCCTCTAGTTCCCATAACCTTGAGCGTAGCCCATTTCCCCTGATTCCTAGGATACTACATAATTATTTCGAAACCAATATTACAAATAGGCCACGAGGGATTCTAGGGGCTGCTAGAAAGATTAGTGCAAGGGGGGTGGAGCGTTCGATACGCTCCCCAGAGCAGCTATTAGAATTATTAGCTCTTCTAGAGGGGTGGATGTTATCCCCAGCGCTAGGATCCTCGTAGGGGGTCCGGAGTCCGGAGTTAACAGCGGAGCTCACCACTCCGTGGGGGGTTGGCCTTGTCATATTCGGGAATGGTTTCGTAGACTCTTGAATACTAGACTCTTTTGACTCTAATACCTATACAACTACATCATGGCCAAAGGGGAGAAGAGGTCAAATGAGATATCAGGATTCGATGAACGGTGCCAATTTCGGAATATGTTTCCAGAAATAAAGTTCTCCCCAGCCTTCACTGCTTTGCTTGCCCCAACATCTTGGTGAGAGATACCCAGACTCACTACACGCAACACGCCAGGAGAGAGAGCAAGAAAAAAAAAGCCAGAAGAAAAGAAAAGACCCCCCACCCGAGCCAGAATGGTGAACATACTATCGTGGATTCTCAAATTTGATGAATGGTGGAGCTCTTTTGGTTTCCACTTGAACAAAAGTTAAAATTTTCTGACAAGTATGTTTTGGGATTGCATACCGTGGTGGAAAAGGGATGAAAATTTATCTCAACTCGCCGACAATTATACCTTTCCGAACATTGTGTCCCAAGTGCTTGAAATTTGCTGTTATGTTCCGCTGTCTCCTCTCTTTTCACCCCTTCATCTACAGTCACTGATACTTTCTTCTTCTTCGCAAATTGCAGGCTAAGAAATTCTTTTGACCCCTTTCCTTGTGGGATAGCTGGATTCCTTATCCTCGAGCATCATCGCCTTGTGCCGAACACTTGTACTAAATGTTAGTGATGAACGTCGTATGCAGTGGTATTGCGGAATGGCGGTTTGGGTCCATGTCTATCACCGGAGTTCGGGGTTGGTGGGTCGAGAGACCCCCTATGAGGACTTCATGTTTTCCGTCTGTATTCTACCAGATGAGCTGGTGATCCAGGGCCTTTCAGTAATCGCAACAGTGCTGGGGGGGTGGGGAAAGACACCGGCGTTTGGCTACTTTACCCCCAAAACAAACATTCATATTCCAAGTCTTGCAGGATGAAAACTATTTCTCTCCACTGCGGAATTATGGAGCTTGTATCTTGATAGCTGGTGATGTATTGTGCTATAGTGTGGTGCGATCTCGATGTAATCTGAGACTTTGTGTGGTGGTGCAGTACAGAACGCCAGTGACGGGCACCTTTGTTCTACTCGACTAGGTTACCAGTGGTTCTTCGATTGGGTGCGGAAGAGAAGGGCCTAATAATGTCAATTATTTGCACCTCCCCCTCGCTTCAAGCTCAATCCACCAGTGTCACACATACCGGATCGAGCTCTGCTCAACTAGCCGAGAGAGCGTAGGAATCTGGACTCCCCTCAAAAAACCCTTGCCGCCACCAAGAGCCGGATAAATGTAGATTATACATTCACTTCCTGTGTGAATCTTGAATATCGAAACAACATTGTCCCCCAGATATCGTAGCCTAATGAATCAAAGACTCATCTAATTGTATCTTGTACTTAGAGTGTGTCATATGTCTACCGAACCTAGGCTCGTTGATTTAAATTACTATTTGTGTAACGGTTTCCTCCGGAGGTGCTCGTCGAATCGATGGTAAATTGGTGAAGGGAAAAGGTATGCCGAACTCTCGCCCAATAGCTAGAGGGAATATTATCTAAGCGATCGAGAGGCCGCTAGGCCATCTAGAGAGGTTCGACAGACCTACCCTTGATACCCCGTACGAGGAACATTTGGAGTACGACTCCCGACTCCCGTGTGCATATCGCAGGCATCAGAAGAATGACGTGAAAAAGCAAGACCCGGTGAACTGCCATTCCGGCTCCAGAAGTACCGTTACCATACCCTTTTCTACAACCACTAGCTTTTTATAGAGCAGGACTGGATGGGTATATGTTCTGTTGGAATATTAGAGGAATTCTAATGTGCGGAGAAGTGGCATAACAGTGCGCTAGCTAGGATTTCAAAAAAGGAACTAAGCTGAGAAGCAATACCTACTGTCACGTTTGGTCAACCTCCCGCTTTCGGAGTGTTGTTTCTTTTATAGAAAAGTCTTGGGATTGTCCTGCTCTAACTGAGAATCCTGCGCCTTACAGCACCAATTAGGCTACTACACCAAGACTAAGAATAGCCTGCTCGCTCTCTTAGTTTGACCTTGACTTCCCAGCGACGCTGTGTTCGCTCCTATATACTGCACGAAAAAATGACCAATCCATCATAATCTATAATTCAATTCCCCCCCAGAGAAGAACACCAATTCTCTCTGTGCTACCCTTCTCTCTCTCCTCTTGCTGGCTCCGCACCCCCCCTGCGATCCCCCTGCGCATCTAGCACCCTCATCCTCCTCCTGATCGCCTCAAGTACCCTCATCCTGCTCCTGATCGCCTCAAGCGCCTCCCGCAACCCCCATTCAATAAACTCAACCTGCGCACCGATCATCTCAACCTCAGCCTCTGGGGTCTCCGGATCTGCCAGGATAATTGTCCAGAGCTCCAGAAGGTCGCGGAGATTATTCGGGTTTGTCATAAGGTCCTGTATGGCAGACCGGGCAGCTTGTGTAGGTGATGTTTGGAAGGGAGTGCTTGTTGGGGATGGCATTTTGCTTGGGTGTTTCGATAATTGGTGAATTTGTCAGGTGTGGGTTGTGGGTTGGTTGGTTGGGTTGTTGGGGGACGAAGTAGACCATTTATTCCCACTTTCAAGAATGAGATTGGATCGAGAGTGGAGGTTGAAAAAGGCGGCATAGTGCTGTATCTTCATTTCAATTATTAACTTCAGTTTGAATTATCTTTTGATGACTCATGTCTAGTGCTCGCCGGTGGGCTAATATTATTGGAGAATTAATCAAAATATATCATCAGTTATGCTTGTAGAGTTAAATTTGAACGCGATGAAACTGATGCCGGATGTGTACAGTACCGGGAACCGGATCTACAGGTTTAGCCACTCCCAGGCTGTTTTTTCCACCTTCCCGGAAAATAGCAACCGATTTTCTTCTCAAGACCCACTATTGAATGCCACTCAGACTTGGCGCATGAAGCTGTTCAAGGGAGCTCTACGACAAATCCATTATGGAGTCCAAGAATTGCTGGATGCCAATATGATTTTAAAAGACGTAACAATCACCGTTAGAGCATTGGCCCAAATGTCTTATGATACTGGGTCCCAGTAAACTTGGGCATTGCCCTGGTTGGCTCATCGGGGGCTAGAAACCCGAAAGATGGACCGGTGCCCGTGGGGGATGCTGGTTGTGTGGCTGAATCTTTCGCCTATCATATCGTACTCGAAGCTCTATCTGCCACAGACACTTCCTGCCTTTTTCCCGGAAAGGAAACCTTTTCAGAAAACTGCAATTTATTTTTCAACATCCATCATTGGATGTCACTCGGACAGGGAAGCATGATATTATTTAAGGGAGCTCTACAAAAAACCATTATGGAGTTCAATAGTTGCTCGATGCTGATACAAGTTAATTAAGAAAGAGGAGTAAGAGCAATCATTATTGGGGTGTTGGCACAACTGTTTCCTCGAATCCCGATAGATTTGCTGTTAGGCATATGGAAATCTGAGACAAAGTGCACAAACCTCTCTGTAGGGTAACTACACACAGACTTTCAATTTACCGGAGTGCCAACACCGCCCTCCAGCCCCCTGATGGGGCCCACATGTCATTAGCGAGAATGCGAGAGTTGCATCCCATAACTAAAATGTCATATTATTGAAGCACACTACATAACACCGTATACGTTGCTGCCATCCATCTGACCACATGCTGTTCACAGGGTATATGAGAGGGGACCTTTGGTGACGTCTGGGAAGTGGAATGGAGGAAGTCCATCAGAGGCGCATTGAGATAGTAGGCTTCAACGTTAGGCTTCCTAAACTATGGGCCGCAGGTGACAGGACATTTTCGGTGAAATTCTCCCTGAGGATGTTCCAGTGGCAGAAGCTATTAGGGGCATACCGAATCTACCCATACCCTTCTGGGATCAGCTGTAGGTCAGTTGGTCCTAGTGATAGGACCCCTCCACGGAGGCCAGCGGACCAAACGGAAACATGCTCAGAAAGGAAGACTTATATAAGTCAGAGACCATTCAGACGTTGATACGTTGGGCTTGGACTTGCGATTGGCACTAGGTGGCCCGGCATGAACTTGATCACTTCATGACTGAAGAGACTAGTGGAATGATGGTCGACAAGACTAAAGTAATATAATAGTCTATGTGGACATCTAAGTTAGAGGCCGCTGTTTTTTATAACAAATAGTCCAGTCATCTCAAGGGAGGAATACTATTCTGTGACCGGGAAAGGGTGTGATAAGTTTCAGGGTCAAACCAGGTTCCACTTATAAGATTCTAGACCTTTGCGTACTAAAACCAGGATGGTACTTCGGGGTCATAGTAGTTAGAAGTAGTCCGCGAACACTCAAATGTGGGATATAAATATCAAAGTACCTCGTGAGCTTTACAGACATCATCAAGCGGCAGAGAAAAGATCTTATCAATATAATATTGTTTCACACTTTAAATCTTTACCTTGCCTATTTTATCAAGATGAGCCTTCCTCGACAGATTCTCCAATCGAAGATTTTCGGCCTACGTCCCTCAGTTATATCCTTGAGTTTGTCATCCACCTAACAGTATATTGATAGTTCTCCTGTTACCAAGGCTTACTATATGAACTATGAGTTCACCTCAAACTCGACACTCAGCTCAGACTTCGCTTATATTTTCGAAGCCCCTCACTGTCCCATCTAGATTTATCCATTCGAAGAAATCTTCGACACTGAGCTATTCGAAATTGAAGAAGAGTTTATACAAGAACCCTTGTAGTTTGCAATACCTTTCGGGATCCCAAAGAGGTATCCATTCAATCGCATATATCGCACCTGGCATGGTTTGAACTTTGAGTGGAGTTCTACCAAGTCAGGAGACTTCGTTGAGTGGAGTACCCAGTACTCTAAAAAGGACGAAAACCTAGGCACTGTCATCTGAGGACCAGACATCCCCTGGGCTTGGGCCTAGAACCTATATATGTACTACAAGTACATTTTGAACCTTGTCAAAACGGAGATTCAGGTCCTGAGTCTAGAGTTATATCCACTGAACCCTTTTATACCTACGTCTCTAGAGTATCTCAAACGTTGGATACCTTACATACGATTCCTTAAACCCTTTCAAGGATATCGCGAGCTCTGGGACGAAGTACTAGTAATCACTCATCCCAGGCTATTAGAGCAATTAGCCTATCTGAAAAGTATCACAATGGCTAAGATATCCCAAGACCCGCGAAAGAGAATAACAGCAGGAGAACCTATGGACACCTGAACTGATACGACAGAAAAAACTGCTGATTCAGCCATATGGAGTCCCTCCCATCAACACCTCACCAGCCCATGTTCCGGAGAGGAAATATACCCACTCACCGATCTTCTAGTGTCGCAAGCACACATCGGATATCAAGGGCCTCCACACCAAAACCAGGTGGAGACTATGCTGCCAATTTAGCCAGGCTAGCCACTCGTCTGGAGATAACATTAGGTCGAATAAGACAAGATATAGACACCTCGCTCAACCAAGCCAACATCGCCTTCAAACATTTGAATGGAGCTACCCAAGACAACACCTTAAAGTTACTTAAGGTTCAGCAGCAAATTGCGGAAGGACAAGATGTTCAAGATAATGATATCGCGATCTTGTTGATGTAGCTGGCAGGCATAGAGTCTGAGGTCAAGGGTATCCAAGAGGAGATGCTATGAGAAGTGGTGAAAAAGATAGATGCCCAAGATAGGCATTAACAAGAACATGAAGAAGTAACTACGAGGTTACATGGAACGCTCAGGCAAGAAAGCCAAGTGGCATTGGCCAGAGATCAGACTCTGGAACAGATGGTCCTTAGTCTAATAGCGGAATTTGTAGAATTTCGCGCTGAGAGCATCACGCGGGAGAGAGAAGACAACTGTACCTTAGGGTAAATGTGTCTCGACCAAACTACATGCCAAGAGGAGATTCGCAGGTCCCATGACCAGCAACAGCAGCAGAATAACGAGACAAACAATACCCTGAAGGTATTAATGGCGTCAATAAATAAGATGCTGGCTGACGCACCCAGTCCCGAAATGGCAGGGCCCACACTCTTACCTGTTGTCCAAGAAACCGATGATAAGGAGTAGTACCCTCCGCCTACACGCAGGGACAAGGGAAAAGGCAAGGAAGCCGCTGATGTATCCTCCTCAGCTGCCCAGGAAGGTGACCCTGGAGATCCTAATGACGATGATGACGATGATGATGAGAGAAGAAGAAGGAGAGGAAGTCCTAGCCGAGGTAGGTAAGGACAAATACCAGATCAGTCTGGTATGACAGAAACACTTGCCAACGCGATGGCGCTTAATATTAAGTGGCCATCAGAACCTCCCCCATTCTTTGAGGATAAGCCCGCACAAGATAGATAGGTGTGGATTATGCAATACACTGAGTATTTCGAAAGGAACCCATGGATCTGGGACAATGCTCCGGGACGAGTCATATATGCACTCAGCCATACAAGAAGAGACATAGTACTCCCTTACACTATTTGGTATCGGAAAGCTATGGACAGACTTCAAGGGGAAACCCAGCAGCCAGGACTGGCTACATGGACTCGCTTCGAACACGATATGATTAAGTCATATGCCCCAGTTGAAGCCGAAAGACAAGCTCTCCGAGCAATGAAGCTTGTAGAGTATGAGGGCAGTATCGAATGTTACCTGATGGTCATGCACAATCATAACATACGGGCATGCATGACTGGAGAATCCTGGAGAGAGCAAGTTGAAAATAAACTCCCCAAACAAATTGTGTGCAGGTTGTCGGCGATGCGGTATACAACGGATCAAGAATGGGAAGAGGTATTAAGGCTATGCAGTCAGTCAAAAGAAATACTTCTCAGCAGGGAAAAGTTGGGAAGATCCCAACTGCCAAAGCCAAAAGTAGTCCATGAGGTTAAACGAGAAGACCGAAGGGACTCTAAACCAAAGCAACAAAGGGATACGAAACCTTATGTCAAGGGAGGTGAAGCGCCACCACGAAAACGGAAACGGGACAATGAGTCAAAGAAGCCTAGGAAAAGGTTGGGAGGTGCGACTAAAACCACCCACACAAACTTTGACCAGGCCCATACCGGTATCCAGCAAAGTGTGATAGACACTCAGAGGCGAGACAGAGATTGCACATGTTGTGGAAAGAAAATCCACACCTACCAGATGTGTTGGGGAGACGCCCATACATCGGTGGCAATGGTCAGCTCAAGACCGATAAAAATGGGAATTCGGCGAGCAAGATCTGCTATTGTAAAACCTGAATTAGCTCACAAAGTCGCGGCCGTCTAGCATCCAGCACGAGTAAATAAAATCTGGAACTGGAGGACGATGAGGAACTGACCTAGGTCAGTTCATTGGCATCAATGGCGATAGCGATTGGGTATTCAGTGTCCTGAGGGAGCTGGAATCGAAATGGGAACTCTCTTTTGGCTGGGGTGTATTGGGTACTGTCCACGATGGGGATCGGGTAGTCCGTGTGCAATTATGGGAGTCGAAACTCAAAATGATAAATGTGGCATGAAGCAAGTCTCTCCTTTAAAGATCAAAGCAAGTAGGCTCTAAGTGAAGGAACCCCTCGAGGGACTTATGAGCTCGAATACAAGAATCAATATATGGAGAGTCTTGATCGAAAGAGAGGATAGTTAACATGCCCACATGGCCCGGGAGCTAACAGTACGAAGTTCCTCGAGTCACCTGGTGGTTACCTGCTACCCATATGCAAGCAAGTTACTATGCCGAAGAAGTTGTGACAGAGCAATGAAGGATCTACTTGATAACAATACACGACAGGAGGACAACCGACGCGGGCCATTTCACCTACCACACAAGTCTGAGTCGCATTATACATATGTACTATCTTGCCTTCTGGCCAGAGTGTGGGATAGGGATATACCGCTTTGGTGTGCAAGGCCCCTCTGAGGGAGCTGGACCGATAACTGAAACCCTAAGGGAAAGGATCGGTGAAAGTGAGAACCCCACACCAGGGCAGTAAAATGGCTAATCACTGCCCGAAAATCTGCTGTGAGCCTAGGTTTGGCATGTCAGGCGAAGGCATCCAGCCTGAAAACTGGTCGTATACAATTGCATATCAGTGAAACGCCGCTTAAGTATGCAGACCCAGATTGTGAGAGCTAAAAAGTTACTAGTTTGTCTGAGAAGACCTCAATGGTCGAAACTACAGGGGCGTAGTAACAAACATCTTATTACCTACACCCAACACCAACGATGCCTAAATGAAAAAACCAAGTGAATCTTATCCGCGCCAAGCAGATGGAATTAAACGGTCCAAAACCAAAACGATACAACTGTCTGGAGGGAATCACTTACCTCCATATACATGATAAGTAATAAAAAGTTAAAGTCTTGTTGGACTTGGGATCCAACGTGTTCCTTATCAATAAGGACCTAGTTGAAGACCTTCGCATTCCTAGAGTGGAACGCAATAACGCAGTTGATATCTTAGGCTTTGATGGATCATCAGCCGCCTCTGGAGGGAAGTATTACACCCTACCTATAAAGTTGGAAATTGGGAAAAATCGACACCTCTCTGAAGTGTCATGTGAAGTAGCTAAAACAGGTCACTATGGAATGATAATTCCTTTAGGTTGATGGCATCACGAACACCCCGTGTCTCACATATAAGATGCAGAAAATTGGACCTTCTCTATAAAAGGTTGCGAAAACTGTGTGGAGGAAGATGAAGGAATAACAGATATGTTCGAATATGACGAATCGGTCGCTTAGGACCCTAATGCATGTTGTATCAGAAAAATTGGAGCTATCAAAAATACGGTGCAACTCGAATCATTACTGAAAGAATACTGGAATTACAAATATTTATTCGAAGCCCAGACGGCAGAAAAGCTAGCCCCAAGATGGACATTCGATCATGAAATTAAGTTGATCCCAGGATCAACTCCCCCTTGGGGCTGATATATCCACTATCTGAAAAACAGCTTAAGGCTTTACGGGAATACTTGGAAACAATGATTAAGTATGGAAAGATTACACAAAGTCAATCTCCTGCAGGAGAACCTATCTTATTCATACTCAAACCTGATGGAAGGCTACGCTTAGTTGTGGATTACCAGAATCTAAACAAAATTACTATCCTCAACAAACATCCCTTTCCACTAATGTCCGAACTCCGAGATCGAGTAGCCGGCACTAAGATCTTCACCAAGTTAGACCTTAAAGATGGTTACCACTTGATTAGGATTAAGGAAGGAGATGAATGGAAGACAGCCTTGGGAACGAGATATGGGCACTATGAATATAAGGTTATGCCATTTGGATTAGTAAATGCTCCAGCAATGTTCCAAGGCATGATGAATCAAGTACTTCAAGAATACTAGAATGTTGGAGTCATGTGTTATCTTGATGATATTCTCATCTATTCAAAGTATGAAAAGGAACACATCGAAGCTGTCAAAAAAGTATTACAAAGTCTATCAGACTTTCAATTAGCGGTATCGCTAAAAAAGTTGACCTTCTATGCCATTGAGGTAGAATTCCTCAGCTATATAGTAGCAGTCGATGGGGTGTCTATAAGCACCCGCAAGGTGGAATCCATAATGGTTTGGAAAGCACCTAAGTCGGTTAGAGAAGTACAAGTTTTTATTGAATTCGCTAACTTCTACTAACGCTTTATAAAAAACTTCGCAGCTATTTGCAAGCCCATAACTGAGACATTGCAAGGAAATCCTAAAAGTTTCAAATAGGGAGTGGGGCAGGATACAGCGTTCGAAGAATTAAAACACCTGTTCACCACAGCTCCTATTCTCCACCACCTCTTCCCAGAAAGGGAAATGGTGGTGGAAACTGATGCTAGTGATTTCGCACTCGGTTGTGTTCTTTCTCAGGACTTTGAGAAAAGGTTACATCCGGTCGCTTTCCATTCCAGAAAACCAAACTTGGCAGAACACAATTATGATATTCATGATAAAGAACTTCTCGCAATCCTCGAAGCATTTAAGGAAGGGAGACACTACTTGATAGGGACGGAAAAACCGATTACAGTCTTTACTGACCATCAGAACCTACAGTACTTTCTCACCTCAAAAGTCTGGAGTAGCCGTCAAATTCGGTGGGCTCAGAAGTTATTAGAATACAATTTCCACATTGTATACCAACCAGGAACGAAGGGCGGAAAGCTTGATGCATGGAGCAGATGGCCGGAGTACCGTCCTGTGGAGGGAGCTATGCTTTACGAAGAAAACCCTTTGAAAGAAGGAAATTTCTTGATATTACTAGTAGTGAGGGTAGGCGATGAAGGAGAAGACAGGAATGGAGATAAGGATTTGGATTTGGAACCTTGAAAAGGTAAAAATGAACCGGTTATCAGGATCAAAAGATTGAGCAAAAAGGTATACTTGCCAACAAAGGGCTCAAGAATGGTGGCAGGACATGACCTGTACGCTATTAAGGATGACATTGTCCCAAAATATGAACAAGCATTAAAAAGGGCGGGCATGGCCGTGGGGCTACTTGAAGGAACTTACGGAAGAGTTGCTCCAAGAAGTGGATTAGCGGTCTGAAACGGAATCTCCACTGACGCCGGAGTAATCGATGCTGATTACATGAGTGAACTCAAGGTTGTACTATTCAACCATAATAATGAGGACTACCAGATAAGAATGGGTGATCACATAGCTTAGCGGGTGGTAGAAAAAGTCAACACCGCAGATATGATGGAAGGAGACGACTTGGAAGACACGGAAAGGGGAACTGCAGGATTCGGAAGCACCGATATAGCGACAAGATCCTTGATCGTTAAGGAACAGGAACTGAGCATCAGTTATCTACAGGCATCGGCTAAAGACAATGAACATTGGTACGACATTTCAGAAGTACCGGAGAAAGTTCTAATGTCAAATGTGATAATCCTGCAAAAAGGTATGAAGCAGTTCAATCCTGAATTCTTAAGCGAGATACAGGCAGCTATCGGAACAGACGCACCTTGGAGGCCACAGAGGGAAGAACTCATTAGGTTACGAGATGAAGGAAGGGATTTCCCCAAGGACTAGACCTTGACCGACGATCTACTATACTATAAGCAAAGACTATTTGTACAAGAGAGTCAGGTGCTACACACCAAGATCGCAGAAGGATATCACAATGCAAAAGTTGCAGGACATTTTAGACAAGAAAAAACTTTGTAGATAATCATGAGGGACTTCTGCTGGAAATGACTTGCAGAATGGTTCAATGATTATATACGATCCTGCGATGAATGCCAACGTAATAAGTCACCTAGACATGCCTAGTACAGATTACTGCAACCATTGCAAATACCCTACGCAGTATCAGCATCTATCTGGGTGGACTTTATCACTCAACTACTAGAGTCACAAGGATGCACTCAGATAATGGTAGTAGTTGATCGGTTTACCAAAATGGCATATTTCATCAGACTTCAGACCTCGGCCAGGGCCAAGGATGTCGCAAACATATTCACGAAAGAAGTATACAGGCTACATGGCCTGCCAACCGAAATCATCTCAGACATGGACTCAATGTTTGCAAGAAAACTTTGGGAATCTTTTGCAAAGCGCTGGAAATTAAGCGAAGAATGTCGATGACATACCACCTTCAAACTGACAGACAAACCGAATGTACCAACCAAGTGCTGGAGGGATACCTTCGAAGTTTTATCAATTATGATCAGGATGACTAGTATCAGCTATTACCTCTAGCTGAACATGCCTATAACAACTCCACACCCAATGCTCATAGGATTTCACTATTCTATCCGAACTACGGATTCCATCCACAGACAGAGTGGATGAAGGAGCATGAAGCTCAAAGTCCAGGAGTAACACTCTATGCAAACAAGATTAAGACAATATATGAACAAGCAAGAGGGTCACTAGAAAATACATGGGAAGGAATGTCAAAATATTATGACCGGAAAGCTCGATAACAGCTGGACTTCAAGATCGCGGACAAAGTGATGTTAAACGCAAAGAACATTTGAACCCAACAGAAATCAAACAAGCTAAGTCCAAAGCTATATCGTCCTTTTCAAATCATGGAAAAGCGTGGATCATGAGCCTTCAAGGTCAACATATCCGATGGATGGAACATTCACCACGTCTTCCATGTCTCACTATTGGAACCCTATCGCGCATCAGTTCATGATAATTGCCAACAACATCCTAGAGAACCGAAGGACATTGACGGCAATCTACAATGAGAGGTTGAAAAAATAGTAAGAAGCGAGATTCGCTCTTACTGAAAATGGATACGTGGTCGCTACCAAGAGAAGGAGGAACGGTGGTACTTTGTCAAATGGCAAGGGTGTTCAGAAGATGAGAACACATGGGATCCTGCTACCGGTATTGAAAATGCGTAGGAAGTTGTTGATAATTTTCATAATGAAAATCTGGACATGCCAGGAAGGGCAGAAGTAAGATAGTGAGGAAATGGCTTTCCTACTGTGGCCAAGTAAATGCAGGAGGTTTTTTACCCTGACCACACTGAGTCTTAAAATGTATTTAGAAGAAAAATATAAAGAAGTTATAAAGGCATTCGAGGTGAAGCCTGGTAGGAGAGAGCTCATGTTAGGCATATGGAAATCTGAGACAAAGTGCACAGAGCTCTCGCTAGGGTAACTACGCATAGACCCTCAATTTGCCGGAATGCCAACACTCCCCTCCGGCCCCCTTATGGGGCGGGCACTTCATTAGTGAGATTTCCTGAGTTGCGTCCCATAACTAAATTGTCATATCAATGAAGCACACTGCATAACACCATATACGTCGCGGCCATCCATCCCACTGCATGCTGTTCGCGGGGTATATGAGAGGGGACCTTTGGCGATGTCTGGGATGTGAAGCGGAGAATGTCCGCCAGAGGCGCATTGAGATAGTAGGCTTCAAAGTTAGGTTTCCTAAACAATGGGCCGAAGGTGACGGGACGTTTTCGGCGAAATACTCCCTGAGGATGTCCCAGTGGCAGAAGCTATTAAGGGTATACTGAATCCACCCATACCCTTCTGAGATCAGCTGCAGGTCAGTTGGTCCTAGGGATAGGATCCCTCCACAGAGGCCGGCAGACCAAGGGGAAGCATGCTCAGAAAGGAAGACTTACATAAGTCAGAGACTGTTAAGACGTTGACATGTTGGGCTTGGACTTGCGATTGGCACTAGGTGGCCCAGCAAGAACTTGATCACTTCATGACCGAAGAGACTACCGGAACCATAGTCGACAAGACTAAAGTAATATAATAGTCTTTGCGGACATCTACATTAGAGGCTCCTGTTTGCTATAACAAATAGCGCAGTCATGTCTACAGAGGAATACTATTCCGTGACCACGAAAGGGTGTGATGAGTTTCAGGGTCAAACCATGTTCGCACTTATAAGATTCTAGACGTTTACGTACTAAAACCAGGATGGTACTTCAGGGGCATAGTAGTTCGAAGTAGTCCGCGAACACTCAGACGCGGGATATGAATATCGAAGTGCCTCCTGAGCTTTACAGACATCATCAAGCAACAGAGAAGAGATCTTATCAATATAATATTGTTTCACACTTTAAATCTTTACCTTACCTATTTCATCAAGACGCGTCTTCCTCGACAGATTCTCCAATCGAAGATTTTTGGCCTACGTCCCTCAGTTATATATTTGAGTTTGGCGTCCGCCTAACATTTGCCCATGGAGAGGGCACCACCAGTGAAAAAAATCCCGGTTCGCTGGGGTCTAGTTTGTGTGGCCGAACCTTTGCCGGCATCCGTGCGAATGTGATATTCTCCTCTACCTCTCTTTTACCCTTTACTTCCCATATTTCTCTTCAAAGTCAATTTTACAAGTACAGTAGGTCATGAGGCATTCTAAGTACAAAGAGAGTAATAGGGTCTGAGGAGATAGAGCGTTGGATACCCCCCCAGAGCAGCTATTCGAATCACACCCTGTTTTAGAGGAGAGTCATGATACTTAGCGCGATGGTTTGTCAACCTCTCACTTCAGAGTGTTTTTTCTTTTGTACAAAATCCGTGGCATTGCACTGCTCTGACTGAGAATTCTAGGCTTCAAGGCACTCAGGCGGCCATCGTACCACACCACTACAAAAGAAAAACCTGCTCTCCGTCTTGCTTCGACCTTAACCTATCCGTGAGGCTAGGCTTATTCTTATCATACTACATAAAAAAGAAGTTCAATCCACCGTTATCCAACTTCAATTTCCCCCTCTGCCTGCCTCCTCTCTCACTCCTCTTGTGAGGTTGAAAAGGCTGCTCAGTGCTATATGTTTATTTCATTAGTCAGATTTGAATCACCTTTTGGCGCTTTATGCTCGGTGCCCGCCAGTGGGCTAATATTATTTCAGGATTCCTCAAATACACAGTTAGCTATGCTGGAAGAACCCCGTTTCAATGCTATGAAACTAATATCGAATGTGTGCCCGAAACCCCATTCGTCAGACACTCCGGCGTAGTTTTTTTTCGAAGCATAACACTATTAAAGGGGGCTCTACAAAAAAACCATTATGGAGCTCAAAAATTGTTCGATGCCCATCTAATTTCGCAAAGGTAAGAGCAACCATCGCTAAGATGTTCGCGCAACTGTTTCCTCTAGTCCCCGTAACCTTGAGGGTAGCCAATTTCCCCTGATTCCTATGATACTACATAATTATTTCGAAACCAATCTTATAAATAGGCCACGAGGGATTCTGGGGGCCGGTATGACGATTAGTGTGGCGGGGGTGGAGCGTTCGATATGCTCCCCAGAGCAGCTATTGGAATTATTCGCTCTTTTAGAAGAGTGGATGTTATACCTAGCGCTAGGATCCTCGCAGGGGATGGGGGGTTAACACCGGAGCTCACCACTCTGTGGGGGGTTGGCCTTGACATTCGGGGATGGTTTCGAGGAACCTTGTATACTAGACTTTCTTGATTCTAATACCTATACAACTACATCATGGCCAAAGGGGAGAAGAGGTCAAATGAGATATGACGATTCGAGAAATGGTGCCAATTTCGGAATATTTTTCCGGAAATAAAACCTCTCCCCACCCTTCACTTCTTTGCCTGCCCCAACATCTTGGTGAGAGATACCCGGACTCACTACTCGCAACACTCCAAGAAAGAAAGTAAGAAAGAGTAGCAACAGAAGAAGAAGAAAGGCCCCCCACTCGAGCCAGAATGGTGAATAGACTATCGTGGATTCTCAAATTTGATGAATGCTAGAGCTACCCCGATTTCCACTTGAACCCAAGTTAAAAATTTCTCTAAAGTATGTTTAGGGATTGCCATGTACGGTACCATGGTGAGGGGATGAAAATTTATCTCAACTCGCCGATAATTATACCTTTCGGAACATGGTGTCCTAAGTGCTTGAACTTTGCTGTTATGTTCCGCTGTCTGCTGTCTTTGCACCCCTTCATCTACAGTCACTGATACTTTTTTCTTCTTCGCAAATTGCAGGCTAAGAAATCCTTTTGACCCCTGTCCTTGTGGGATAGTGGGATTCCTTATCCTCGAGCATCATCGGCTTGTGCCGAACACTTGCAGTAAAGGTTTGTGATGAACGTCGTGCTCAGTGGTATTGCGGAATAGTGGTTTGGGTCAATGTATATCCCGAGTTTGGGGTTGGTGGGTCGAGTGACCGCGTATGAGGACTTCATGTTTTCCGTCTGTATTCTACCAGATGAGCTGGTGATCCAGGGCCTTTCGGCAATCGCAACAGTGCTGGGAGGGTGGGGAAAGACACCGGCGTTTGACTACTTTACCCCCAAAACGAATATTCATATTCCAAGTCTTGCAGGATGAAAACTATTTCTCTCCACTGCGGAATTATGGAGCTTGTAGCTTGATAACTGGTGATGTATTGTGCTATAGTGTGGTGCGGTCTCGATGTAACCTGAGACTTTGTATGGTGGTGCAGTACAGAACGTCAGTGACGGGCACCTTTGTTCTACTCGACTAGGTTACCAGTGGTTCTTCGATTGGGTGCGGAAGAGAAGGGCCTAATAATGTCAATTATTTGCACCTCCCCCTCGCTTCAAGCTCAATCCACCAGTGTCACACATACCGGATCGAGCTCTGCTCAACTAGCCGAGAGAGCGTAGGAATCTGGACTCCCCTCAAAAAACCCTTGCCGCCACCAAGAGCCGGATAAATGTAGATTATACATTCACTTCCTGTGTGAATCTTGAATATCGAAACAACATTGTCCCCCAGATATCGTAGCCTAATGAATCAAAGACTCATCTAATTGTATCTTGTACTTAGAGTGTGTCATATGTCTACCGAACCTAGGCTCGTTGATTTAAATTACTATTTGTGTAACGGTTTCCTCCGGAGGTGCTCGTCGAATCGATGGTAAATTGGTGAAGGGAAAAGGTATGCCGAACTCTCGCCCAATAGCTAGAGGGAATATTATCTAAGCGATCGAGAGGCCGCTAGGCCATCTAGAGAGGTTCGACAGACCTACCCTTGATACCCCGTACGAGGAACATTTGGAGTACGACTCCCGACCCCCGTGTACATATCGCAGGCATCAGAAGAATGACGTGAAAAAGCAAGACCCGGTGAACTGCCATTCCGGCTCCAGAAGTACCGTTACCATACCCTTTTCTACAACCACTAGCTTTTTATAGAGCAGGACTGGATGGGTATATGTTCTGTTGGAATATTAGAGGAATTCTAATGTGCGGAGAAGTGGCATAACAGTGCGCTAGCTAGGATTTCAAAAAAGGAACTAAGCTGAGAAGCAATACCTACTGTCACGTTTGGTCAACCTCCCGCTTTCGGAGTGTTGTTTCTTTTATAGAAAAGTCTTGGGATTGTCCTGCTCTAACTGAGAATCCTGCGCCTTACAGCACCAATTAGGCTACCACACCAAGACTAAGAATAGCCTGCTCGCTCTCTTAGTTTGACCTTGACTTCCGAGCGACGCTGTGTTCGCTCCTATATACTGCACGAAAAAATGACCAATCCATCATAATCTATAATTCAATTCCTGCCAGAGAAGAACACCAATTCTCTCCTCTGTGCTACCCTTCTCTCTCTCCTCTTGCTAGCTCCGCACCCCCCCTACCATGACCCTCCGCCTCTAGCATTCTCATCCTCCTCCTGATGGCCTCAAGCGCCTCCCTCAACCCCCATTCAATAAAATCAACCTGCGCACCGATCATGTCGACCTCAGCCTCTGGGGTCTCCGGATCTGACAGGATAATTGTCCATAGCTCAAGAAGGTCTTGGAGATTATTCGGGTTCGTCAAAAGGTCCCGCATGGCGGACCGTGCAGCTGGTGTAGGTGATGTTTGGAAAGGAGTGCTTGTTGGGGATGGCATTTTGCTTGGGTGTTTCGATAATTGGTAAATTTGTCAGGTGTGGGTTGTGGGTTGGTTTGTTGGGTTGTTGAGGGACGAAGTAGACCATTTATTCCCAATTTCAAGAATGAGATTGGATCGAGAGTGGAGGTTGAAAAAGGCTGCATAGTGCTGTATCATCATTTCAATTGTTAACTTCAGTTTGAATTATCTTTTGATGACTCATGTCTAGTGCTCGCCGGTGGGTTGATATTATTGGAGAATTAACCAAAATATATCATCAGTTATGCTTGTAGAGTTAAATTTGAACGATATGAAACTGATGCCGGATCTACAGGTTTAGGCACTCCCAGGCTGTTTTTTTCTCACCTTCCCGGAAAATAGCAACCGATTTTCTTTTCAAGACCCACTATTGAATGCCACTCAGACTTGGCGCATGACACTGTTTAAGGGAGCTCTACGACAAATCCATTATGGAGTCCAAGAATTGCTGGATGCCAATATGATTTCAAAAGACGTAACAACCACCGTTAGAGCATTGGCCCAAATGTTTTTCTGCGTCCTGGTAAACTTGGGTATTGCCCTGGTTGGCTCATCGGGGGCTAGAAACCCGAAAGATGGACCCGTGCACGTGGGGATGCTGGTTGTGTGGCTGAATCTTTCGCCTACCATACTCAAAACTCCATCTGCCACAGACACTTCCTGCCTTTTCCCCCCAAAGGAACCCTTTTCAGAAAACAGAAATTTATTTATTTTCCAAGATCCATCATTGGATGTCACTCGGGCAGGGAAGCATGATATTATTTAAGGGAGTTCTACAAAAAACCATTGTGCAGTTCAATATTTGCTCGATGCTCACACAAGTTAATTAAGAAAGAGGGGTAAGAGCAATCATTATTGGAGTGTTGGCCCAACCGTTTCCTCGAATCCCGATAGATTTGCCCATCGAGCGGCAGCCACCAGGGAACGCAATCACTGTTCATGGGAGCCTAGGTTGCGTCGCCGAACCTTTGACTGCCTTCGAGGAAAGCTGGTATTTTCCTCTACCTCTCTTTCACCATTTACTTCCCATATTTGTCTTCAAAGTCAATTTTACAAGTGCAGTAGGTCATGAGGCATTCTAAGTACAAAGAGAGTAGTGGGGTCTGACGAGATAGAGCGTTGGATACCTCCCCCGAGCAGCTATTCGAATCACGCGCTGTTTTAGAGGAGAGTCATGATACTTACCGCGATGGTTTGTCAACCTCCCACTTCGGAGTGTTTTTTCCTTTGTACAAAATCCGTGGCATTGCACTGCTCTGACTGAGAATTCTACGCTTCAAGGCACTTAGGCGGCTATCACACCACACCACTACTAAAGAATAACCTGCTCTCCCTCTCGGCTCGACATTACCTATCCGTGAGGCTAGGCTTATTCTTATCATACTACATGAAAAAATGTTCAATACACTGTTATCCAACTTTAATTCCCCCCTCTGCCTGGCTCCTCTCTCACTCCCCTTGTTCGCTCCGCACCACCACTCCCATCTCCCTCCGCCTCAAGAGCCCTCCTCCTCCTCCTGATAGTGTCAAGCGCTTTCACCAATCCCCATGCAATAATATCAATATCAGCCCTGATTCTCTGGAGCCCGGACTCTGGGATCTCCGGGTCTGCTAGGGCAATTGCCCATAACTTTAGAAGATCGCGGAGAATATCCAGATTTGCAATTATGACCTCAAGGAAGGTCTGGCTAATTCCCGAGGGTGGTTGGGGGGAAGTAGTGGTTTGGTGTGGCATCCTGCTTGGGTGTTTCAATAGTTGGTGAATTTTTCGGGTGTGGGAGGTGGGCTGTTGTTCTTCTGGGTGAGTTTGTTGTTTGGGTCGTCGGGAGAGGCAGTAGATCCTTTATTCTAGGTTTCAAGATTGAGATCGGATCGAAAGTGGATGTTGAAAAGGCTGCGCAGTGATATATATTTATTTCATTGGTTAGGTTTGAATCACCTTTTGCGCTTTATGCTTGGTACCACGCCGGTGGGCTAATATTATTTGAGAATTCTTCAAATACACTGTTAGCTATGCTTGCAAAACCCAGTTAGAATGCTATAAAACTAATATCGAATGTGTGCCCAAAACCCCATTCGTCGGAAACACTCCCGCATAGTTTTTTTTCCCATCCAGAAAATAGCAACTTCTTTGTTCCTCAACATCTGTTATTGAATATCACTCGCATTTCAAAACATAACGCTATTAAAGGGGGCTCTACAAAAAAACCATTATGAAGCACAAAAATTGTTCGATGCCCACATAATTTTGCGAGGGTAGGGGCAACCATCGCTAGGGTGTTCGCGCAACTGTTTCCTCTAGTCCCGTAACCTTGAGAGTAGCCCATTTCCCCTAATTCCTACTACATAATTATTTCGAAACCAATCTTCCAAGTACGCCACGAGGGATTCTAGGGGCCAGTAGGATGATTGGTGTGGCGGGGGTGGAGAGTTCGATACGCTCCCCAAAGCAGCTATTGGAATTATTCGCTCTTTTAGAAGAGTGGATGGTATACCCAGCGCTAGGATCCCCGCAGGTGATAGGGGGCTAACAGCGGAGCTCACCACTCCATGGGCGGTTGGCCTTGTCATATTCGGGGATGGTTTCGTAGACTCTTGTATACCAGACTTTTTTGATTCTAATACCTATACAACTACATCATAGCCAAAGGGGAGAAGAGGTCAAATGAGATATGACGATTCGAGAAATGGTGCCAATTTCGGAATATTTTTCCGGAAATAAAGTTTCTCCCCAGCCTTCACTTCTTTGCCTGCCCCAACATCTTGGTGAGAGATACCCGGACTCACTACTCGCAACACTCCAAGAAAGAAAGTAAGAAATAGTAGCAACAGAAGCAGAAAAAAAAGACCCCCACTTGAGCCACAATGGTGAATAGACTATCGTGGACTCTCAAATTTGATGAACGGTAGAGCTATTTTGATTTCCGCTTGAACCCAAGTTAAAACTTTCTCTCAAGTATGTTTGGGGATTGCGATGTAGTGTACCGTGGTGGAAAAGGGATGAAAATTTATCTCAACTCGCCGATAAGTATACCTTTCGGAACGTGGTGTCCCAAGTGGTTGAACTTTGCTGTTATGTTCCACTGTCTCATCTATTGGCACCCCTTCATCTACAGTCACTGATACCTTTTCTTCTTCGCAAATTGCAGGCTAAGAAATCCTTTTGACCACTTCCGTTCTGAGATAGCTGGATTCCTTATCCTCGAGCATCATCGCCTTGTGCCGAACACTTGCAGTAAAGGTTTGTGATGGACGTCGTGCTCAGTGGTATTGCGGAATAGTGGTTTGGGTCAATGTATATCCCGAGTTTGCGGTTGGTCGGTCGAGTGACCGCCTATGAGGGCTTGATGTTTTCCGTCTGTGTTCTACCAGATGAGCTGGTGATCCAGGGCCTTTCGGTGATCGCAACAGTGCTGGGAGGGTGGGGAAAGACACCGGCGCTTGGCTACTTCACCGCCAAAACAAACATTCATATTCCAAGTCTTGCAGGATGAAAACTATTTCTCTCCACTGCGGAATTATGGAGCTTGTAGCTTGATAGCTGGCGATGTATTGTGCTATAGTGTGATGCGATCTCGATGTAATCTGAGACTTTCTGTGGTGGTGCAGTACGGAACGTCAGTGACGGGCACCTTCGTTCTACTCGACTAGGTTACAAGTCGTTCCTCGATTGGGTGCGAAGGAGAAGGGCCTAATAATGTCAATTATTTCCACCTGCCCCTCGCCTCAAGTTCCATCCACCGGTGTCACACATACCGGATCGAGCTTTGCTCAACTGGCCGAGAGGGCGTAGGAATCTGGACTCCCCTCAAAAAACCCTTGCCGCCACCAAGAGCCGGATAAATGTAGATTATA